>JAJJWW010009864.1:0-227927 GCA_023531295.1 Papaver armeniacum
GATTAATGTGTGAGAACAAAACGTAGTTCAAGGATTTCAATCCCATTTAAATGTGTGAGATACTATCCCCAGAGATGTGGTAAATAGTAGTTCAAGGATTTCAATCCCATTTAACCATTTTCCTGTGGTGCGTGGTAGAAGGTGTTGATGCAACTGTCAAAAAGATCCATGGATTATGAAAATCTATGTTGGAGAAAGCTTGAGAGATATATGTAAAGCATCTGATTCAATTCTAAGATACTGACTTACTTTAATGTTCTGCAATTCTTTTACAGCGTCGCTGGTGTTTTTGCAGGCAATCTGAGCAATTTCAGCTGAAATTATCACTTGAGCATCTTCTATTCATGAGACATATACAATTAGTGATGATAAGGCTATGCAATTTCTTTCTTTACGAGTGATAAACTCAGTCCATAATGAGACATGACCAGTGTTCCTAAGTTGGGTATACATCCCTTACCATTCCCCTTACAAGTTACATCGATCCCATCTAGGTCTCAAGAAATTCCAAGTTTTTGAGCTGATCTGCAGACAAGGAACTGATTAATAGAGTTTTGGTGGCATTGTTCAGTGACAATTTCCTTCCGCGCATTTCTTTGAGAAACTCTAATGCTTTTGCAACATAATTTTCCTCAAGATAACCCTTAATAATGGCATTATAAATTATGGCATTAGTAAGAGTACATCTGGTGGTACTATTTGTATGAACTTTATAGGACTGTTGGTAGCCCTTTCTTTCTGAGTGCCTTTATACATTTTCTGTAACTGTATTGCCAGGATGTTGGCAGGCTGTAATGTCTAACTGTCTAGCCAGCTTGTCATGTCTGTATATAAACAAGATCCCCAGAATCGTGTCCGTAAGATTCCTCTTTATCTTTGAATACCATTTCTCTATGGTATCGAGTCATTTCTTGGCCCGATAACCTTTTCTCTCTTTCTTTCTTTAAGCTTCCGCCATTAAAACTCTACACCTTTTCTTTAAAAGCTTCAATTTCTTGATTTTTCTCATGGAATCTTCAATTACTAAAGTTCCTTTACATACAATTTCTAGTCTTATTACTGCAAAACTTCAAGATCACAATTATATCACCTAGAAAGCTTTACTTTTACCTTTATTCAAACGTTACAATGCTTTAGGTTATATTGATGGATCTAAACAATGTCCTCTCAAATATGTGTATGCAATCCGAGGATCAGATGAAGACGCAATGATTAATCCAGCTTATACTCGTTGGTATGAGGAGGATCAGACTCTCATTCTATGGATTCAGTCGACGATTTCTGAAAGTGTAATATCTTATGTTCTTAGTCCATCTACATCCTATGAACTCTGCAAATCAATTGAAGAATGCTTTGCTGCAACATCATCAACACATGTTATTCAATTGCATACAAAATTATCAACCCTGAAACAAGGTAACTCCTCCATTCCTGCTTATCTCAATGAGATCAAGAAGATTTCATATCTTCTTTCAGCTGCTAGTTCTCCTATCAATAATAGTGAAATGGTGGTGAGCATCTTGAATGGCCTAAATTCTACTTTTGATTCTTTTTCTACATCTATTAGAATTAGAAATCCTCCAGTTACTCTAGGAGAACTTCATAATCTGCTGATTAATGAAGAAATCATCATCTCTGAGAAATCGAAACATATCACACAATCTGAAGATGCCAAAGCATTTGCTGCTTTTATATCTAATTTAGACCACAACATTTTCCCTCTTCTTCTGGTAGATCTAATTTTCCATCAAGAAATAGTTCTTACTTTAGGCCTTCATATCAGCACAATCCTTTTGTTTCCTCCGCTTCTCATTTTCCCATGAGACCACCACCACCACCACCACCACCAAATCCATTTCCACATGGTGCAACCTCCAGTACTTCTACTAATGCTGTTACACCACCAAATTTTTTATGTCAAATTTGCTTCAAAGGATGTCATATTGCTCTCGAATGCACACACATGATGAATTTTTCTTATCAAGGAAGACAAGTACCTTCAAATATACATGCTATGATGGCTACTGCAAATCTCAATGGTGAAAATCCATGGTATGGTGATTCAGGTGCTACTCAACACATTACCTCAGATTTTGGTGATTTTTCAGATTATCAGTCTTATAATTTGTTCATATTATGATTTTTCAGATTATCAGTCTTTCATCAATATACATGTCCATATTCACCCGAGAAAAATGGAGTTGCAGAGTCAAAACATAAACACCTTGTTGGTCTAGGCAGAACACTACTTCTTTAAGCTAATTTGTCTGATACTTTTTGGGTTGAAGCTATACAAACTGCCAATTATTTGATTAATAGACTTCATGCAGCTGCACTGTCTTTCATTTCTCCTTATGAGAAACTTTATGGTTCTTTACCACATTATAAAGACTTGAAGATATTAATTTGGATGTGCTTGCTATCCATGGCTGAAGCCCTATACTCATTCAAAATTAGAACAAAGAAGCATATTGTGTATTTTTTGGGGTATGCTTCATCTCAAAAAGGCTATAAGTGTTATGATCCATATACAAAGAAGCTCTATATTTCAAGACATGTAACATTTGATGAAGAACATTTTCCAGCTCTGGCTTGCCACATTTTTCAGACATCAAAATCAGACTCTCAACAATCTTTATTTTATAAGGACAAGTTTCTACTTCATCAATTCAAGCTTCATCAACTTCTTCTATAACTTCATCAACTTCTACAACAACTTCACTTTCAGAGTCTCATGCATCTTCTACTACTTCTTCCATCACAATGCTTGTTGAAGCTTGTACTTCTAGCTCATCTGCTTCTCCTTCAGATGAGGCTCAGTCAGATGCTTCTACAAACACTCACTCCATGCAAACAAGGAGTAAAAATGGTATTTTTAAGACTAAAACTTATTTTGCTACCAGATATCCCTTTTCCACAACTCTTCTATCTCAGATATCTCCAGCTATTCCTACATCTTATAAACAAGCAATGAAACATCCTGACTGGTTACCTTCTATGACTTATGAACATTCTGCACTTCAGTCAGCTGGTACATGGAGTTTAGTTGATCCATCTGAAGCTACAAATCTAGTTGGATGCAAATGGGTATTTAAAATCAAACATCATCCTGATGGTACTATTGATAGACTTAAGTCCAGACTTATAGCTAAAGGCTATAATCAACAAGAAGGTTTAAACTACAATGAAATATTCAGTCCAGTGGCTAAACCTATAAACATCAGATTGATTTTATCTCTATCAGTTCATAATGATTGGAATGTCAAGCAATTAGATATAAGCAATGTTTTTCTCCATGGAGATTTGCAAGAAGCTGTGTATATGACACAACCTCCAGGTTTTGAAGATAAGGAACATCCACATTTTGTTTGCAAACTTCATAAGTCCATTTATGGTTTAAAGTAGGCACCCAGAGCATGGTATGAGAATCTCATGCACACCTTACTAGCTATTGGCTTCACAACTTCTTATGCCGATACTTCTCTGTTTATCTACAAGGAAAGCCCTCTTATTTGCATCATTCTGGTATATGTGGATGTTATCTTAATCACAGGCTCATCCTCCATATTTTGTGATAAGGTAATTTTCACACTTTCTCAGTCTTATCCTGTTAAGGATTTAAGAGCTATTCACTACTTTCTTAGTATGGAGATTAAGAGAAATAGGTCTGCCATGCATGTTTCTCAAACAAAGTATGTTCTGGATCTTTTGAAGAAAACCAATATGATTGCTTCAAAACCCTGTAGTACTCCAGCTATTGCTAATTCCAAGATGAGCAAACATGATGGTACACCTCTTATTGATGCTACTGAATATATGTCTTTAGTTGGTGCCTTACAATACATCACCTGGACAAGACTGAAATCTGCTATCTTTGTGAATCAAGTATGTCAACATATGAGTGCTCCTATTAATGTTCATTTGACTGCTGCCAAGAGAATCCTGAGATATCTGAAGGGTACTCTTGATTGTGGTATTGTTCTAAACAAAGGTCTCACTGCTATTTCATCTTACTCTGACTCCGACTGGGCTGGTAATCCTGATGATAGAAGGTCTACTAGTGGGTTTTGTGTCTTTTTTGGTTCTTGTCCTAAATCCTGGTCATCCAAGAACCAACCAACAGTTGCTCGGAGCTCCACAGAGGAAGAATATAGGTCATTGGCTCATACCGCTGCTGAAGTTCTATGGGTGTGTCAGTTAGTCAAGGATTTGCATGTATTTCAATCCCTCACTCCTTCTCTGGCTTGTGACAACAAAGGTGCACTCTCTCTGGCTTCTAATCCAAATTTTCATAGCAGGATGAAACATGTTGCTATAGATTTTTACTTTATTCGAGAGTTAATACAATCTAAGGTGTTAAGGTATACTATATTTCTACCAATGCTCTGGTGGCTGATGTCTTCACCAAAGGTCTCTGCACTGATCGTCTTGCTTTTCTAAAAGACAAGTTGAAGGTTTTATCACCAGTTCAACTTTGGGAGGATAGTAAGAGTACATTTGGTGGTACTATTTGTATGAACTTTATAGGATCATTGGTAGCCCTTTCTTTCCGAGTGCCTTTATTCATTTTCTATAACGTATTGCCAGTCAGTAATGTCTAACTCTCCTTAGACTGTCATGTACGTATATAAACAACATTCCAGAATCGTGTGCAGTAAAATTCCTCTTTATCTTTGAATACCATTTCTCTAGGCATCGGGCTTGCAACCTATATTTTCCATTTCATTGATCAGTTTTCGGCTTCAATAAACATCCTTCTTTGCGCATGCCAATGATCATAGTGTTATATGTTATAACGTCCGCAACTAATCCTTTCTTAGGGATTTCAAAGAACAAATGTCTTGCCTTATCAATGTTTCCCGACTTTGCACAACCCATTCACAAGTGCAATATATGTAATTATATTCGGAGATACCCCATAAGTTTGCATCTCAATTAACATGTTCAAATGCCCGTTCCAACTTTTCGAGTCTTGCATAATCCATCGATCAGTATAGTGTAGGTAACTTGGTCGGGTTTCAATCCCGTCTTTTGCTTATTTCGAGCAGTTGCATAGCTTCATCCAACCTAGAGCTCTTGCAATACCCATTAATCAACATCCGAAGCTGTAAACGTTTTGTTCAAGACCCTTATTCGCAATCGAGTCAAAAACTGTGTGCCTCCTCTAGCCTATCCGTTGAACAGACCAAGTATCATGGAATTATAAGTACATACATCGGGGTTCTCTGCGTAACTTAATCATCACATCAAATATCTTGGAAGCTTCTTCCATCCTTCCTTCTTTAACCAGAGAATCTATTAATATATTAAAGGTAACCACAGTTGGCGAATTCCAACTGATAGACACATTTTTGTGTCTGATTTAATCTCAATTGTATATATTGTCAGTGCTCGATTTTGTATTTATTATGGCTTTTTGTGTTTTTGTAGGTGTTTTTGGAGAAATAAACATGCGTGGCGAAATTGGCTCGAAAAGTGGAATTTGCGCACCCGGAGGACACCTACTATTCGGACTCTCATTTTGGATAAGGGGCACTCAGTTGATAAGGGGTAACCCATCGCTATTTGCACCCAAGATCTGTTATTTGCACCCAAAGTGCTATTCACACCCCATCACATGATAGGGGCTGTCCCTTTCTCTTCACCCGTTCGAACAAGTTTTGGCGGAATTGGTTTATTTGAAAGCCGAATTTGGCGAGTTGGTTTGGTAGAGTTTTACTTGGTTTCAATCACCGATTACGCTTTGGAACAACTTGCCACGATCAAACAGGAAGGTAATAGGTCTACTCACGTAAAACAAGAGGATCACGGTTGAACAGGGGAAAGATTTTCTCCGATTTATATTTGGGAAGAGCTGGAGATATTTACTCGGGCGATCATTGGTTTGATTGGCATTACCTGTTTCGGTTAAACATGGGATCTATGTTGATCGATTCGAAAAAATAGGAGTTTCCGTCAAGTTTAGACAAAAACGAGTCATGGAGAGATACTCGGGGTTCGGCGTTTGAATTTTGGGAAAGATACGGTGTAGATAAGGAAGTAGAGTTCTCTGTTAAAGCTAAGACTATATTTGAGAGAGTGTGGGACGTTGGATTTGGCTTGGAAGACGTATACAGAGCCGTGTAAAGAAGAAATCCGTGACTTGGCCGAGGAGGAGAAAGAGAGATATTCTCGGATTTATTCGAGAGATTTAGGGGCCCGTTGAGGTGTATAAATAGTTGAGGAGAGTTCCGGAGAAGGGGTCGAGACTTGGGGATAGTTTTGGGGGCCGAGCGAAGGTTTGGAGGAGCTACAGAGATCAACGAAGGAGTTTCGAGAGAAAGTTCTCTGCTGCCGCAAAACTCAAGAACATCAAGAACATTGAACCAACGGGAGCGGTCAGAAACGATCTTAAACAACGACGAGAGACAAACAAGTATCGTTGTTCAATGATCTTAGAAATCAGAAATAGATGACGTACGTAACACCATTACAGCGTTACAAATCTCTGTTTTATATAATTTCTTCAATAAAACACCTTTTTGAGCTAAAAAAAAAAAAAAAAAGAAAGAAAGAAATTGAGAGCAGACCATCTGACCAACCGGAATAAATTCAATAAAGTCGACCACTGGAACCCTTGTATATGCCAGTTGTGTTGACCTAGAGTTAGGATTATCGACCACTGGTTCCCTTGTATATGCCAGTGTGTTGATATTAGTCAGACTAGTATCTCAGTCCATTAGGATAGGTTCATTTTGGCGGAGGCCTTCAGGCAGATATGGGAAACATCATTCACTTAGCAAACATCAAAACCATCTATGTTTTTCTCTATATCCATCTCTTGATCTATCCATGTGATTAGTTTTGACTCCGGGTATTGATGTCCATAGTGCGACTATCTGAGTAGAGCTCTGTGACTTATATATGAATTTTAGTATGCTTGAGTGCAAACTCGTGTACAATAATTGGAATTTCGCATCAGGGTACTTCCTCCTGTAGTCAATAAGTATGCCAACCAAGGAGATTCTTTAGTGCATTCCAAGGTTCTGCGTAGATAGTTAGGGTCTGGAGTAAAGGTTTTGTGGGTACACCTCTGGTAAACCCTCCCGAGACTATAACTCGGCCACTAGGGCCACCTAGGGGTTTAAAGGCTTATTGCATACGCTAAATGCAATCGACGATGCCTACGACAGTGAGTTAGGATTTTATTTTGTTTTTATTTTTGCTCGAGGACTAGCAAATAATAAGTTTGGGGGTATTTGATAGACACATTTTTGTGTCGATTTAATCTCAATTGTATATATTGTCAGTGCTCGATTTTGTATTTATTATGGCTTTTGTGTCTTTGTAGGTGTTTTTGGAGAAATAAACATGCGTGGCGAAATTGGCTCGAAAAGTGGAATTTGCGCACCCGGAGGACACCTACTATTCAGACTCTCATTTTGGATAAGGGGCACTCAGTTGATAAGGGGTAACCCATCGCTATTTGCACCCCAGATCGTTATTTGCACCCAAAGTGCTATTCACACCCCATCACACGATAGGGGCTGTCCCTTTCTCTTCACCGGTTCGAACAAGTTTTGGCGGGAATTGGTTTATTTGAAACAACGAATTTGCGAGTTGGTTTTGGCCGAGTTTTACTTGGTTTCAATCACCGATTCTCGCTTGGGAACAACTTGCCACGATCAAACGGGGAAGGTAATAGGTCTACTCACGTAAAACAAGAGGATCACGGTTGAACAGGAAAGATTTTCTCGATTTATATTTGGGAAGAGCTGGAGATATTTACTCGGGCCTGATCATTGGTTTGGATTGGCATTACCCTGTTTCGGTTAAACATGGGATCTATGTTGATCAGATTCGAAAAAATAGGAGTTTAGTCAAGTTTAGACAAAACAGAGTCATGGAGAGATACTCGGGGTTCGGCGTTTGAATTTTGGGAAAGACACAGGTAGATAAGGAAGTAGAGTTCTCTGTTAAAGCTAAGACTATATTTGAGAGAGTGTGGGACGTTGGATTTGGCTTGGAAGACGTATACAGAGCCGTGTAAGAGAAGAAATCCCGTGACTTGCTGAGGAGGAGAAAGAGAGATATTCTCGGATTTATTCGAGAGATTTAGGGGCTGTTGAGGTGTATAAATAGTTGAGGAGAGTTCCAGGAGAGAAGGGGTCGAGACTTGGGGATAGTTTTGGGGGCCGAGCGAAGGTTTGGAGGAGCTACAGAGATCAACGAGAAGGAGTTTCGAGAGAAAGTTCTCTCGCTGCTGCAAAACTCAAGAACATCAAGAACATTGAACCAACAGAGCGGTGCAGAAGGGTCTCGAAACAACGAGAGACAAACAAGTATCGTTGTTCAACGATCTTAGAAATCAGAATTGATGACGTCACGTAACACCATTACGGCGTTACAAATCTCTGTTTTATATAATTTCTTCAATAAAACACCTTTTTGAGCTAAAAAAAAAAAAAAGAAAGAAAGAAATTGAGAGCGGACCATCCGACCAACCTAATAAATTCAATAAAGTCGACCACATGGAACCCTTGTATATGCCAGTTGTGTTGACCTAGAGTTAGGATTATCGACCCACTTTGGTTCCCTTGTATATGCCGGTGTGTTGATATTAGTCGACTAGTATCTCAGTCCATTAGGATAGGTTCATTTTGGCGGAGGCCTTCAAAGCCAGATATGGGAAACATCATTCACTTAGCAAACATCAAAACCATCTATGTTTTCTCTATATCCATCTCTTGATCTATCCATGTGATTAGTTTTGACTCCGGGTATTGATGTCCATAGTGCGACTATCTGAGTAGAGCTCTGTGACTTATATATGAATTTTAGTATGCTTGAGTGCAAACTCGTGTACAATAATTGGAATTTCGCATCAGGGTACTTCCTCCTGTAGTCAATAAGTATGCCAACCAAGGAGATTCTTTAGTGCATTCCAAGGTTCTCGTAGATAGTTAGGTCTGGAGTAAAGGTTTTGTGGGTACACCTCTGGTAAACCCTCCCGAGACTATAACTCGGCCACTAGGGCCACCTAGGGGTTTAAAGGCTTATTGCATACGCTAAATGCAATCGACGATGCCTGCGACAGTGAGTTAGGATTTTATTTTGTTTTTATTTTTGCTCGAGGACTAGCAAATAATAAGTTTGGGGGTATTTGATAGACACATTTTTGTGTCTGATTTAATCTCAATTGTATATATTGTCAGTGCTCGATTTTGTATTTATTATGGCTTTTTGTGTCTTTGTAGGTGTTTTTGGAGAAATAAACATGCGTGGCGAAATTGGCTCGAAAAGTGGAATTTGCGCACTAGGAGGACACCTACTATTCGGACTCTCATTTTGGATAAGGGGCACTCAGTTGATAAGGGGTAACCCATCGCTATTTGCACCCCAGATCTGTTATTTGCACCCAAAGTGCTATTCACACCCCATCACACGATAGGGGCTGTCCCTTTCTCTTCACCGGTTCGAACAAGTTTTGGCGGGAATTGGTTTATTTGAAACAGCGAATTTGGCAGAGTTGGTTTGGGCCGAGTTTTACTTGGTTTCAATCACTGATTCTGCTTGGGAACAACTTGCCACGATCAAACAGGGAAGGTAATAGGTCTACTCACGTAAAACAAGAGGATCACGGTTGAACAGGGAAAGATTTTCTCTGATTTATATTTGGGAAGAGCTGGAGATATTTACTCGGGCCTGATCATTGGTTTGGATTGGCATTACCCTGTTTCGGTTAAACATGGGATCTATGTTGATCAGATTCGAAAAAATAGGAGTTTCCGTCAAGTTTAGACAAAACAGAGTCATTGAGAGATACTCGGGGTTCGGCGTTTGAATTTTGGGAAAGATACAGGTAGATAAGGAAGTAGAGTTCTCTGTTAAAGCTAAGACTATATTTGAGAGAGTGTGGGACGTTGGATTTGGCTTGGAAGACGTTTACAGAGCCGTGTAAGAGAAGAAATCCCGTGACTTGCTGAGGAGGAGAAAGAGAGATATTCTCGGATTTATTCGAGAGATTTAGGGGCCTGTTGAGGTGTATAAATAGTTGAGGAGAGTTCCAGAGAAGGGGTCGAGACTTGGGGATAGTTTTGGGGGCTGAGCAGAGGGTTTGGAGGAGCTACAGAGATCAACAGAAGGAGTTTCAGAGAAAGTTCTCTGCTGCTGCAAAACTCAAGAACATCAAGAACATTGAACCAACAGGAGCGGTCGCAGAAGCAGTCTCAGAAACAACGACAGAGACAAACAAGTATCGTTGTTCAACAGTCTTAGAAATCTGTAACAGTGACGTCTGTAACACCATTACAGCGTTACAAATCTCTGTTTTATATAATTTCTTCAATAAAACACCTTTTTGAGCTATGGATTATTATTTTGTGCGTGTTTTTGATATGAGGAGCTAAACCCCAACACCAACTCCCCAGCATTTCATCAAAATATCTTATTTTTTCCTTCCATAACCCACGCCTGCAATGTCCATTAATTAGAGATGTGTATGCATGTGCATTAGCAGAAACTCCTTGACTAGGCATGCTATTGAAGACATTAACTGCTTCACTTAACCTGTCAGAATTGCAAAGCCCGTTGATCAGAGCATTGTAAGTATATGAATTCGCAGAAACTCCTCGACTGGACATGCTATTGAATAGTCTAACAGCATCATTAAACCTTTCAGACTTGCATAATCCGTTAATCAGAGTATTAAACACAACAACATTTGGTGCAATTTTCGAAACATCTATCATTTCAGAAAAGCCTCGTCAACTGATCCTCTTTTACATAAAGCATCAATAATCACACTATACGATTTAATATCAGCTTCCCTATTCCATTTCTTATGCAACTCGATAGCATCATCTAATTCACCAACTCCACAAAGCCCGGTTATTATTGTACTACATGTGATGGCATTTGGTTGAACTCCCCATTCAATCATTTTATCAAACAGTGCACATGCATCATGAATCCTCCCTTCCAAACACAGCCCTTTGATCAAACTACTAAAAAGAATTACATCCGGATCATAACCCCTCTTAATAATCTCACCAAACAAACTAAACCCATAATCACTATCCTTCAGTTCACAACAACAATTAATCAAAATTTTCAATGTAAGGAAACAAGGTTCAATTCCGACATCATTCATTTTCTTATACATAGTTGATAACATCTGAATAACATCCGATTTTAGAGACTGAACTAAATATATGATTGAATGCACCAACAGATGGCAATGGAGTCATCGAAATCATACTGTTAAAATAATCCAAAGCATCATCTATTTTCTCGATTTTTCCAGACTTACAATGATTAATCACTACATTTTCGAAATGGTTTGTTTGTAGAGATGATATCAAGGAATGAATATGGTTATGCAGAGGGATAAGTAGTGATGATGATGATGAAGGGCGTTTGGAGATTACCTTTCCCAGGAGGAGAATCATTGTTATTCAGCTCTGCTCTAACCAGTTTTGCCCTCTGAAGAACTTCAAATCATGACCTCGACTATGAGGCCTGCGGCACATTAGTAGTGATGTTAAAAGGCACACTGGGACGCTGCTAAGGGCACATTAGTAGAGCGTTTGAGCTTCGAACAATTTGAGGCTCTCGAATGTCTTGCCGCGTGTAGCGGTATATATATTTTGGGCTAAGAAAGTTTAGGAATATATATGTATATATATATACTACGAAGAGGATTTGATTCCCATTCAATTACGGGAGACGCCGCCAAAGGTATTATAACATAAACCTAATTATTTTATTACTTTACATGTTGTTCTTCATGTTTATATGTTATGTTGAATCTAGTGTTACAATCTGGATGTGTATATGCAGGGTAACATTGTTAAGACTAGGATTTTGTGTTCTCCTTGGTGGAACAACTATTTTCTCGTGCGTTTATAATGAGTTTATTATCCAGCAACAAAAGGTCAGGTAAGCTCCACCTTACTTCAAAAGCAGTTCAAGAAGAAAGATTGATAGATGATCATGCATATCCTTGCAAGAAAACCTGTAAGATATTTTCAATAACAGATCTTCCAGATGACTTTCTAAGCCTTGTATATCAGAGCCTAAAATCTGGAACTGACCTTGGTTCCTTTGGTTTGGTTTGCCGTCACTGGCTTTATATTCAGAACAACAATCAGACGTCATTATGGGATAATGATCGATGGCATTTACCGGGTAACTATACTTTTAAATGTAGTTTACGTAAATCACCAAGTATTAGTCCGGAAAACTTTTCCATAATTCTTTGCAAGTTGTTGATTCGGTTCCAACACCTCAAAAGATTGTCTCTAAGTGGTCTCCCTGAGGTAACAGATTATATTACATCACAGTCACAACTATTCAGGTCAAAACTTCAATTTCTATGCTTAAGTGATTGCTCTAAGTGTTCTGATAAGTACTTGTCTTTAATATTTTCTTCGTTCCCTCATTTGGCATCGGTATGTCTGAGCGGTTCAAATATTGATGATAAAGGTTTACAAATTATGGCAAAAAGTTGTGCATCCTTAGAAAAAGTTGATGTTAGCAATTGTCAAAGCATAACTGACTTAGAAATAAGTTTTCTCATACAAAACTGCTCCAAACTCCATTCAATAAGAATTTCAAGTTGCAAGGATGTAACTGGTATTGGTTTTCTTGGGTGTCCAAAGACCTTGACTAATGTTAGTGCATTAGGCATGGATAAACTTACAACAGAGGGGATTAAAGCAATTGCAAGTGGAGGCGGGATTCGATCGTTATATCTATCAGGAAAAGCACTTAATGATGATGCAGTTATAACTATTTCAAAAGGTTGTCCTTTATTAAAATCATTTTTTCTAGATTCTTGCCATGAGGTACAACTTCAAGGATGGGAAGCTATTGGTCTATACTGCAGAAACTTGGAAAGTCTATTCTTGGATGACTGCCCGAAGTTATGTGATCAAGGGTTGAAAGCTTTGTGTTACGGGTGCAAAAAGCTTTCCCATTTATATATATGGAGTGATTCTGCTCGTGAGCTTTTCAAGCGTGAAAGACCCGATGTGCATCTTGTAAGATGATTTAATCACTAATGTCGTATGCTGATGAAGTGGTAGTGAGCGAGACCTAGCATTTTGTGGTGCCACTTACGTACACCCTGCAACAAGCCTAATTGGTTCACGTTCTGCAATCAGGATTTCAATTACATTTTTTGACGGTTTGTTATGTCTTTTTCATATTAAACATGTTTGTTAAGTTTACTGGTAACTACTTAAGATATCTCTGGAATGTCCTTGTGCAATCTATATATGATTGCTAATCAGAGTGATCCGCAATAAATATTCGGATCACTCTGATAAATAGTCCAGGTTTTTTAGTCGAATAGAGATTTAGTGGCTACGTCTTGTGACAATTTCCTTTTGTCCATTCTTTGAGAAACTTTAATACTCTTGTAACATTGCTTTCCCCGAGATAACCCTTATTGATGATTAACGGCACTTGGTATGCAACTTTTAGTTTGCAGTTCAATCAACTTTCCTTCTCTGCATATGCCATTGATCAAAGTGTTATTTGCAACCTAAGGGATTTCAAAAAAAAAAAAAAAAAAAATTGTTTTCCTTCTCAATTAGTTTCAAGGTTTGCACAACCCATTAACAACTCAAAAGTGCATTTTAGGTAAATACATTCCGAGAAACCCTAATATTGTATCTATTAATTAAGTTGGGTTCTAGTCCATTGGTTTGCAATTTTTGAACAGTTGAATAGCTTCATCCAACCCAGAGCTCTTGTAGTATCCATTAAGCAACAAACCATTAACCAACAGACTAAGACATCCCTTGACATAACTGAGGTTGCTAGACATAAGATTTTGTAATAGTGAACAACCAAAAACCCTAATTAGAAATGAAAGGTCTGAAGGTTTATTTAGGTTTTGATTCCAATTATACTTATACACTGCTGCGACGTATAAGATTTGGATTTCCAGTTTGCATTGGTGGTACATCAGCAACTATTTTCACGTGTCTTGACATATGATAATGAATAGTTTATCATCCATCCTCGATGATGGCATAGGGTTGGGTAAACTCCAGCTTACTCCAAAATCAGTACAAGAAGAAATATTGATAGAAGATGCGCATCCTTGCAAGAAAACCTTGTCAATTAAAGATCTCCCAGATGACTGTTTAAGCCATGTGTATCAGAAACTAGGTACTGACTATTGTTCCTTCGGTTTGGTTTGCCATCGCTGGCTCGATATCCAGAACAACACTCATGAATCGTTATGGGATATCGTTTATTGTGACTCTAGCTTTCGTAGATCAAAAGATATTAGTCCAGAAAAGTTTTCTATGATTCTTTGCAAGTTGTTGATTCGATTCCAACACCTCAAAAGATTGTGTTTAAGTGGTCGCCCTGAGGTAACAGATTATGTTACATCACGGTCACAATTTTTCTGATATTTTCTTATGCTTTAGGTACTCTGAATATTCAGATCAGAAGTTCTCTTTGATATTTTCTTTGTTTCCTCGTTTGGCAACGGTACGTCTGAACGGTTCTCATATTACTGATATAGGTTTGGGAGTACTGGCTACAAGTTGTGCATCCTTGGAGAAAGTTGATCTCACAAACTCTCAAGGGATTACTGTTAAAGGTTTAGAAGTAACAAAAAGATGTTCATCCTTGGAGAAAGTCTACCTCAGAGGCTGTCGATGGATTAGTGATTCAGGAATAAGTTCTCTTATACAAAACTGTTCCAAACTCCAATCACTTAGAATCTCAGGATGCAGCAACTTAACCGGTATAGGTTTTCTTGGGTGTTCGAAGACCTTGACTCATGTTGATGCAACTGGCATGCATAAACTTACACCCGACGGGATTAAAGCAATGGTGAGTGGAGGTGACGGGTTGTATCAGGAGACTCAGTCAATGATGAATTTGTTATTGGGCCGAGCGAAGCGAGGGAGGTCCTTTATATGGCTACTTTTTTGTAAAATTTAAGTGATCAATTACCACAAAAAGATTGGAAATGGTTAGGGCCGAAAAAACAAAAATGTCCCTCCCTTTTAGTCCAATTACTATAACTCCTTGTGTATCCTATCTTTTCAGGGGTATAATTGGAAAGCAAACTTACGAGAATTTTGCGAATATAAATGTTCTAGACAATAAAATTACCTGGAAGAGACATGTGTTTCCGTTAACTTGCTTAGTGAGTGCCCTAGAACATTTTGTCAACTCATTGTTCAAGAAGGCGACCACCGCAGTATTCCCAAGAATACCCACGCATCTCATGTAAGGGATCCAATAGTTGCAAGTAATCGGCCTCGACTTGGTTTTAATCATTGGGGGGAAGATACATTTGCCCATGGTGTATAGCAAATAAGCGGCCGCGGTAGCATTGATTCTAACCGGGTGCACCATTCCTTCCCTATCAAGGATTTCCTCGAGTCTTCCATAATCTGGTCCCTCAACTTCTTGGTTAGTCGACCATCCTTCTTGTCAAGAACATCATCCGTCCGAACTCCGACTCCAACCGAATAATTTCTTGCTCAATTCGTAAATATTCCCGAAAGAAATGGCATTATCGAATCCTCGGTGGATCGCTTTTCCATCAACCTCGAGGCCTAGAATTTGTTGAGCATCATCGGGAGTTATCGCCATCTCACCGAATGGGAATAATGAGTATCGGTCTCCGTAGAACCTCTCACATAATGTAGATACGGTAACTTTATCATGATCAATATTCGAACTCTCCACCGCAGGCCACAACCCGGAGTTCCTCACAATCACTTTCACCTTCTCACATTCCATGTCAAGATCCCAAGTATGAGTCACTGAACACGAAGCTTGGCGCCTCATGAGACGGATGGCATACTTGTGATCCTAAATACCAAAAAAAAAAAACAAAATGAAAACAAACAAACACTTGACGCAAATTTAATTAAGATAGTTACACACTTGAATAAATAACAAAGACGGATTAAGATTACTTACGATAGTATTATGGACCGTATGTACATGCCCATGAGTCTTTGTATCCAAAAAGAACATCTCCACCATCTGCCGGGATCCCTTTTGGAGGCTCACCTTCTTTCAAAGTGCAACCATCAAGTGTTTGGGAGGCATGTTAGGATCAGCCAGTTTAGTGATCGCCCTCTTCTTCGTTAGGTTGAAGTTGAAGCCGAAACTTCGGTGTCTTGAACAATAGCTAGAGTTTGTTCTCCTTCTCCATCTCCATCTCCTACTTCTTCTTGTTCCTCTTCCTCTTCAACAATTTCATCTTCGATGATATTCTTACCTTTATATCCATTACCATCATCATCATCATCACCATCATCATTACCTCCTCCAAACCTCGGGCATGTCTTGATCACCATCATCATCATCATTGTTACCTCCTCCAAGCCCGGATTGGTTTTATCAACATCATCATCATCACCTCTTCTACCGGATGGAATTGATTGGTCTTCATCCGGAGTCTCGTCTGAATCGGGTTGAGATAGTGGTTCTAAGACCTTTTCGTTACGGCACAACATATACCCCTCGATGTTTTGAAGACAAGAGTTTATCACCAACACGAGGAGGGTTTGAAAGGAGGACTAAGAGCTTCTTTCTTCTTTGCTATTCGCAATCTGAACAAGAACAATTCAGAAAAAAAACATTACAGGCCGGCAGGGTATACATATACAACATATCCGGCGGAAAAATGGACGGAAAGGTCGACCAAAAGATGAGTGCCGGCTAAGCCAAAGCCGCAGTGTATCATCAAAATAGCCTTCTGGCTCACAAAAAATATAGTATTTTCACTAAAATGCTCGGAAAGGTCCATTTCCCACACATCGCCGGATGAAAAACAGCCGGAATGACTTTATATAAATACCCTTCCGGACGAAAAAAATTCTAGGCATCAGGAAACATTCTAAACAAGTAGCCGGAAGGGTAAACAATAATAAGATGCCGACTTCATTTTTAAAAAAGGACGCCGGAATGGTATACAGATGAATAACCTGCCGGCCCTGCTAGTAGCAGTTACAGAAACTATACAGCCGGCAAGTTCTTCAACCTTGTACCCTCCCGACCAAACCCTAATTATGAAAACCCTAAAGGTAGATAACAAAAAAACCTTGCCGGCCGCAACCTGCCAATTCACAAATTCGAATTTTCGACCTAATTTGACATGCAAACATGAAATCAAAGTACTAGAGTGAGTTTAAACAAGCCCTTACTTTCTTAAGCGCACCATTTCACGTGTTTCAGCGGGTTTAATTTCTTCTTCTTCAACCGTTTTTTTCTTCACTTTCTTAGCAACCAAACTTGCAATTCCAGGGTTATATTCATTGGGTTTTCGATTAGTTTTTTTCATACGAGTTGCCTTCTTCCGTGGTGGATCCATTGATGAAGATTAATCGGAGTTTTCGAATCGACGATTTTAACGAATTGATCGACGAGTTTTGGTGGTGGTGGGTGTGATGGAGCCGGTAGGGTTGTGGAGGAGAAGAAGAAGAGAAGAAGAAGATGAAATGAAAAGATTAAAACTGATTTAGGGTAATAAGTTTTTAAAGGAAAATGGTAGTTTTGTAACTTACCCATTAGGACTCCCCTAAAACCCACAAAAAGTGTCCCTTTAAAATTGGGTATACCCCAATTAGTTTGAGTATACCCCAATCTCGCCGGGTTATTATATCTTAAAACGGTATAAATGTATAATAAAAAGAACTGTAAGTAATTCGGCTGGAGAGAATATTCCCTCAAACCAATAATGCTTTCTTAGATCAAGCCTTTCGATAATCGACTTGTATGCAATGGTCCACAGTAATAAATGAAGCAACGTGAACACGTAATGCAACAATTTTTAAGCCCACTCCTCCAACCCACTAGATATCAGCATTCCCGAAGCATGTGCATTTTGAATATATATAAACCACGTAGTTGCACTTTCCTAATCATGATTAAACATTCACATGTCTGACAGACTATTCTTAAGCCATAGATGCGTTTATAGTTGCAGCAACAGCTATACTGCAGTTCACACCTCCTTTCTCGATCAAAAAAAAAAAAACTGCAGTTTACTCTGGTTTCAAGTTTAAACACTTTGCAAGAGTTACCCAAACATAACCAAATAAACTTTCCTTTTTAAGGTTCTTGAGAAGAACAAAAACTGCAAGGAAGAAACAAAAAAGAAAGAATTGGAGCAAGTGACTGATAACAACAAAAGAGATAGAAATGGGAGAGACGTCAAAGGCGGTGCAAGATGGCAGCAAAATCACAAACAAAGCGACGGAATTGGCACCACCGTCAAAACTGGTGGAGATGATCGACGGCCTCGACGAGAATGAAAAAGATTTTTATAAGGAGTTACAAGATCCTTTACGTATATTCTTTGTTCCAACATATATCAAACTAAGAAATCAAGCTGCATATGAGCCAAAAATGGTGTCCATCGGTCCATACCACTATGGTAAACCTATGTTGGAGCCCATGCAACGCCACAAGAAAAGGGCTCTAACTCACTTCCTCAAGAGATCGCCAACAAAAACCAAACAACAGTACATAGACAAACTGAAAAGTGTTGTGGGTGATTTGAGGGGATGTTACGAGATGCAGGTGGATGAGATGATAAAGTGGGATGACGATGATGATTTCGCTAAACTGATGATGGTCGATGGAGTTTTCATTTTTGAATTCTTGAATGTCTTGAGGGGTAATGAAAGATGTCACGACTATGCTGAAATAGACCCTATATTTGGCTATCGTGGGCATAACTTGAATTACAACTATGTGATGCAAGACTTGCTGTTGTTGGAGAACCAAATTCCTTGATTTCTTAGTTTTATTCAGAAGATGAAACGGGACTTTTCAGAAGATGAAACGGGACTTTTACGTTATTAATTTTGATCTTTAGTTTTCTTTCTTGTAAAATGAAAATGTTGTCTTGGATTCAATTCCGATATTCGAGTTTTCTTTAATTTGTTTTATTCTGTCATTTAAATAAAAATTCTAAAATTCGAAATCCTAACCACATGATCTCTAGTTGATTGGATGGTAATTAGTATCTACCGATTAGAGTCAAGTAATTTTCAATCCGGTTTTGAGCTATCTTCCACATAACACTTGTTTGGGTATCTTGTCCAATAAAGATAAAAACCTGTTTCAATTCACTCCAAACTTAACTTCTCTGTTACCATGACAGATCTAGAAGGTCAATTATTGGTTGAATCAAATGCATGCCACCATAGAACCTGCATACCTTCAAGAATGTGCATAGACATAACGTTTGTATGTTTATGTTATGTTTCGGTCCCAATGCAGGCAGCTGAGGGGATCCTATCGTCGCTTATGCTTGCTCAGCAAAATCACAAAGGACATCACCTGTTAGACATGTATATAAACGGGATGCTGGGAGCAAGAAGCGATGAGCAACCCAGCACCGGAGAAAATGCTGTAAAAATTTCTGCATCCAAGCTAAGTATGCTAGGGATGAGATTTAGGCCTGTTAGGACCTACGACAAGATGAAGTTTGACAGAATTACTAAAACTCTTAGTCTTCCTTCCATCGTGGTCAACCAGCACACAATACCTAGATTCTTTAATTCTCAAGTGTATCAGCTTCGAGCAGGTACCAACACCGATTTGAACTCTTACCTCCACCTCATTGATTTTCTTATTCAGTCTGCTGCTGATGTTAGCTCACTCCGCTCCCAAGGTATCATAGTTAGTTCTTTGGGCAGTGATCAGGCTGTTGTAAAAGTAATACAGGCACTCACAAAAGATACAGTGCCAGTAGCCTTATACGATAAATCTTCAGAAATGATAAAGGAGGTGATAGATTATTATAAGGATAAGGAAGGAAAGGTCGCCACTTTGTGGTTATGGGTGGCTGAGAACTGGCTTTGGTTTATATTCGCTGGAATTGTTATGTATGCGCTCACTGCCGCGCAAGTCGTTTACTCGGCTCTCTCTTATCACCACCGCAAAGACAAATAAGAATTTTCTAGAGATTGGTTAGTCATGGAGTTAGTAATTAGACTTTGGTTACATTCTGTCTGATCGATACAACACTTGCAATATTCTGTGCATTTTTTATTTTTTGATCTGATTGTGCAAGTCATTTTTTATTTTTTGAAGCATGATTGTGAAAATTATTTAATTTTGTACATGTAAGTGCCATTTACTTCTTGTTTTGACATCCATTTGTTTATTACCTCTGCATTGTGGTGAGTGTCTATGCTTATTTGTTCTTTGGGGGACTTTTTTTCGAGCTCATTCAAGAAAAAAACTATTTCAAAAACCCACCAATAAGATTGTATATATGAAAAACTCATAATCAGTTATAAAAAAACTTGTTTACTAATGAAGCAATTACCAAAATATAAATAAATGAACCATTAAACATGCATTCCCATGATAACTCCTAAAATATCTCCTTAATAATTTACTTAAATATATCCCTGAAAATCCCAGAGATTTAATTCCTGAGATAACTCCCATGCAATTTTAGGTCCGCCGAAATTTATGAAAATCCCATTTTTTACCATTTACGAAAATTCTTATCTTCACACATGTTTAATGCAGGGAAGACTGGCTATTGGTGAAGATTTTGATTTTCAAACGCACGAGTGATGAAACTTCTAGTTTTCACATATAACTAGATTTTGTGCCCGTGCTACGCACCGGGCGGATCTGAAAACTATCCAACGTCATATTTTTTAACTATATTTTTGGTTTGATTGATGTGGCTTCGCCTCATCCCGTCGTGCATTTTTGATTAGGTGTCGCGGGACTTTGTCCCACCCATCACGATGCATTTTGATTTGGTGTGGCTCGGCTTCGCCTCGCCCCGTCGCTTAGGATTTTTGATTTAGTGTGCCAATGCATTTTTGATTCGGTGTTTCTCGGCTTCGCCTCTCCCGCGGCGATGCATTTTTGATTTGGTGTGTCTCGTCTTCGCCTCGCCTCGTCACTTATGTCGCGATGCATTTTTGATTTGGTGTGGCTCGGCTTCGCCTCGCCCCATCACTTATAATTTTTGATTATGTATGGCTCGGCTTTGCCTCGCCCCATCCCAACAGTCTTGCATGGCTTTGTATTAAAATGAGCTTACCAAAAGAAATATTAAGATTCTATATGAACTTAAGGATCATTCCTGTACCAAATAACGTCCCGTGTATTTTGGGTGAGAATTGAGGTGTTAGACTTGATCACTCGAGGTGATAACGAATTCACTGATTTTGAAATCAAAATATGAGAGACTACATTGCAAAATAATAAATGAATTTTCTTTTTGTGTAATCAAGAAAGAACCATTTTACTGATAAGATAAGAGATTAAAAATCATAAGAAATTTGATTAAACAATGGAAGCACCATCCTCGGTTCCACCCTTCTCATGTGCTTTCTCTCAAGAATGCCCTAAATCACAAAACAAAACCTCCGTACTGGCCAATAATGGAAGCAACTTGATTAATTGACTTCACTCTCTCCATGTAGGTAGAGCAACAGAGCGCACCATCCTTCTTAATTATCAGCCCCCCTTCCTAATACTTTGTTCCTTAACAAATTATCTTCATAAATTCCTTCCTTCACATCCTGTTTATTAGCTCAATTGATATTCGAAAAAACAGCAACTACAACATGAGATTATTATGCCAATTACAAAGGCAAAGAAACTTGAGTGTGGATAATATGTGATAATATATAGTAATAATAAGAAAAATGATAGTCCATATAAATTAAAAATTACAATATGCATTGTTGCCAACTTCAAAAAGCAAGCTCCCTTCTATCAAAAAATTTGGATTAAAAATTTATCTTGAGGAATCCCAAAGGCTTCCAAGCTCATATAGTAATGGTCAAGGGAAACAACAGTAATGAGAGAGCCTTACCTAATACGATCCATTGCGATCCTTAGGTTTATCCTTGGAATGCTGCGTCATAGCACCAGAGTTTGCATACTCTAAAATGCATCCATACAAAAAAAGAAAACAAAACAGCCTCCTAGAAAAAGACGACTACTTATATTGTTCTCCGTATCGAGACGATGGAGGGTATATACAATAAGTGAAAAAATTAAGTTTGAGATAAGTAACCTAATCGATCATTTTGAAAACAGATTCGATACTCTAGGACTTGAACCTCATTTGAACAGCAAAGCGTAAGGTTGGATATACTTCTTAACATTTTTCATAGTAAAAGAGTTAAACATTAAATCTAAGGTACCAAACTCTTTATTACCTCAAGGGCCTTGCTTTCTGTCCTTCCCAGTGGATTCGAATTCTTTTGCAGCAGCTACAGTTGTGATCCGTGGAATGTAAGGTTCCAAGGTCTTTGGGAAATTAAGGACCTTCATTTCCTCTTGCTTGAACAATGTGCACACCTGTAAGTATCCCCTGATGTTACATGTTCCTATTTTCCAGATGAATTACAAACACCCGCAATGTGCCAATGAACTTAAAATATTTCATTAATTAGTGTCAGTGAGAGGACTTGGAAATATTTGTACATGATATAAAAGTAGTTGCAAATGAAGAGTTCGTTCAGTAAATGCATAAAAAAAATTTACAAAACGTCTATAACGATAAATTAATGCATTAGACAGGACCCAAAAAACAATTTATAAGCATATTGAAAAATCCTTACCCTAAGGAAATCAAGATGTTAGTATGGAAAATCAAGCAGGTGCAACGCAAGTTAATAGCATAAAAATGTGAAGATGCGAAAATGTTTAACCTAGATATATGCAGTGCAAGCAAGGAGAGGAAATCGAGATTTTCACTGAGGGAAAGACCACACAGTTGGTCCAAACAATAAATAATATAGAAGCGCACAGTCTTACCCTGCTCACATTCTTAATGATTTTGATTTACGCAGATTAGCACCATGGAGTTAATTCTTCTCACCCAAATTGGGTTAAGTATTTATGTATCTAAGCATAGTTGTTTACTATAGAAAATTAGTTTAGACATATAAACACTACTCCAGTAAATTAGACGGATCTTCTGGAATCTTTGCGGCTCCATAATAAGCAAATACGGTCGTAACTTATCTTTCATAGGACGAATACAACATGGGTTTATGAAAGTGGAAACAACAGACTTAGAAATTTTCATGTTAACATCCACTTCATACTTTTTGTGTAAGAATAATCACACAGTTCATGTAACGTAGCGTGTATGGATTTATGCTCCTAAACAGATCAAGACTTGGTTTCATCATCCTGAATAATTGGAAACATAATTGAGAAAAAGCAAGGTAATACGCACTTACATGGGTGAAATCATTGAGGAAATATTTTGCACATTACTTATTCTAAGGGTCTTTAGGAAACTTACCAGTAATGTTTATGGATTGAATTATGTGCTCTTATAAATAATAAACCGCCAAAAGAGACACAAACCTGAGTCGGTTGGCGGCAAACCGTATATGTTTAGAGATTTCAGTAACTACCGGTGCAAGGCCAAAGAGTAAAAGGGTAAAGGTACATGACACGGATGGTATTTTTAAGTGAAGAAAAACAAATCCAAAATTCTTAGGCTAGAAAGCACTAAATAATAGTTATGCAAAGTGTACAATGTCAACGTTAATGCTTCTTTCACTCAATTTTGGAGGTTTCGCTTCATATGCATCAACAATTTCCACCATTTCCTGTAGTCATGGAAACAAACTAAACTGTAAACCATTAAAAACATGAATATAGTCTCAAAATTAGTCACCAATTAATAAGCCACATAGAATAAGTAACGACAGTATACAATGTCAACGTCAATGCTTCCTTCACTCAATTTTGGAGGTTTCGCTTCATATGCATCAACAATTTCCGCCATTTCCTGTAGTCATGGAAACAAACTAAACTGTAAACCCTTAAAAACACGAAGATAGTCTCAAAATTAGTCACTAATCAATAAGCCACATAGAATAAGTAATGACAGTATATTAGCTACAACCCTTCATATGCATCCTGATTATGCTTTTCTTGCTAAAACCCTGAAACAAAAACTTCCCAGCAAACACAAAAGAGTATATTAGCTACAAAACTTCAAAAGAGTTGTGGAGGTTGAACAAAAATTAATTAGGGTTTACAATCTTAAAAACCCATAATGGAAGCTTAATTGAATCAAGAAAAATAAGCATAAAAAAAAACCTACCTGCAACTTTCCCTGTAGAATGAAACTCAAAAATAAAAACCCTAAAGAGAGACGTAATATCTCATATGAAGAACAGAGAGAAGAAGAAAATAGAATTAAATCGCAATTTTTTTTCTTATGCTGAGCTTTAAACCCTAAAAAGAAAACTTATAAACCTATTACCTGCAACAGAATAAAAAATCTTAGTTGATCAAAATAATTGAATACATCATAGATGTATTCAAACAAATACAAATATGATACCTGAATGTAAATCAACGAAGAAAAGAAGATAGGTGAATATATTAGGATGAGACAGAAGTGTAGATGATGGAGAAGAAGGTGGAGACGGAGTTGTTTTAGGGTTACAGATACAAAGATGATACCTGAATGTAAATCAACGAAGAAAAGAAGAGAGGTGAATATATTAGGATGAGACAGAAGTGTAGATGATTTGGGGGATATAATTTGTGGGATATAATTTGTTTATTTATGTTAATTTGAACTTGTGTGTGTTAGTTTAGAAGGAAAAAAATTTTGAGTAGAATTTTTTTTTTTTGAAAATGGAAGATGATTGTGATGAGAGACTTGCAGATGCTGAATCTTTAGCTCAATTACAACAACAATCATATCTTCAATCTTCGATTAATGATAACAACTCACAATTGTTGTATGATGAACCAACACCTTTGAATCATTATTTTCTTGACCATGAAATGTTTTGTGAAGAACCAACTCAAGAAAGTAAACATGTTCAAGCATACAAGCAACCCCAACACATGTAATGCTTCAAGAGGTCGAAAATTTGTTTTTTTTTTTTTTTGAAACCGCCATTTCGTCTCGAAAAAAACCTTAGTACCTAAGATGCTCGTTGTATGAATTCTACGCCGGTATCATTTAACCGGCATTGTATTCATATATATTTGTATGCCGGGACTAAATATCCCCCAGTATTCAAGAACATACCGGCGCGGTGTTCAAACCAAGATTGAATGCCGGTACGCATTTAAACTTTTTACCTACCAACGAATATTCGAAGGAATATTCAAACCGGCAGTGTCAGTACATGACACAGAATGCCGGTTTAAGATACCGGCACAGAAAGTTAAATGTCGAGAATGCCGGTTTTACATGAATAACATACAGAAGCTAATGATATTTTGAACTTAAATACCGGCATTGGATTCTTTCAACTTAATATGCCGGAACCTAATACCGGTATAGTGAGTCAATTACCAATTATGCCGGTTCTTAATCCCGGCAGTTTACTTTATTTATCGACAATGCCGGTTTTGAACTAATCTAATTTTCTTTTCATTCATTCCTTAGATTGTTACCTACAACGATCAACCAAACTCCAAACCGCTCCATCGGGATACGTCGGAGTACTATAAAATGCCGCGGGTATGTTACCAAACAATACTTTCACCTAGTTTTTACAATTTTATGTTGGGATTTGCTTGTAATCTCCATAATATTGTCCTTATGTAGGGAATAAAATATGAAAAAGAAGCAATTGCTTGGGCAAAAACGACAGCTCATAATAACATGTGTGTCTTAGTGAGGAATTCCCAACGTTCAGATGTTCGTTTTGAGATGGTTTGCGAGAGAAGTGGAAAATACAAGGAGAAAAATAGCCACAAGAGAAAGGGTTATGTATATGAAAAGAAGACTAAGAGGGTATACAAGACAATTACGCGGAAGGATGACTGCCCCTTTAAGCTTGTATTCTATCTAAGAGGTTCAAAAGTAGAAGAAAAAGAATGGGAATGTAAGGTGTGGTTTGGTCGTCACAACCACCCCGATCCGACTGATTTTGAAGGTCACTCCCTAGTTGCGAAGCTAAAACCTGATCAATTCGAGGATGTAAAGATGATGACCAAAGCATGTATCAAACCAAGAGTGATTCTCGGTAACCTTCAAGGAAAAGGATAAGACCAACGTTTCTTCACTCACTACAATTTATAGCGCACAAGCAACCATTAAAAGGTTGGAATGGGAAGGGAGGAGTGTTATGCAAGAATTTGAGAAGATAGCTTGGGATCACAATTACACGCGTATCATTAAAAGAGGTCCGGACAACAAGCCGCTTCAAATATTCATTTCGCATCCTTTGTTTTAGCCAATGAATCCCTTCTCATCTCCGCCATCAAATGTGCCATGACCGCGGTGCCCCAAGAATAGCCACAGACACCTTCCAACGGGTCAAGGTACTGGAGAAAGTTTGCACTTACCCTGTTGCCATTAGTGTCGGGGAATGCCCTAGTGCCCAAGATGTATAACGAGTGTACGCGACTACTGTATACCGAATCAGTGCGTGGTCCCATCCATCCGCCGAGCTTCTAGCCTTTGTATTTTCAAACATCTTCTTAAGCATCGTCAGCTTGAATGTCTTCGTCTTACTTCCGTTCGATGATACATAAAAGTTATCCGAAGAAGTTTTGAAGTCCCAACCAAACAGCTTTTTGGTCAAATCGTGCAACTTCGAACATTCTAGGTCCCGAGACTCAACTCATTCTGAAATTGATTTGCCGATAACATTCAAGCCTAGAATGTCATGAGCATCTTCAGGAATCAAGGTCATCTCACCAAACGGGAAGTGCATTGTATTAGTTTCACCATGATACCTTTCGACGAAGCAATTGACGGTCACAGTATCTGGATTCACGTAATTTTCAACCAAAGAATACAGACCCGCAGTTCTTTACTAAGGTTTGGACATCTTCATGCTCCGACGACAATTTCCACTCACCGCGGCTTGGTTTGAAAACACGCACGACCTTAGTATGATCCTACAAATATGAGATAATACGATTAAGAGATGATGTAAAAGATAAAACAATGCACATGCACAAAATAAAAATGCTTACATAAGTTTGAAGGATAGTACGAGCCCAAGAGTGCTTGTATCCAAAGAGTACTTTCGGTTCCGGAGCTTGACCCCAAATTTTACCATCATCGCGGTCGGGTAACATGTCATCAAGGTGAGGAAGGTGACAACCTTTAACTTTGTGTTTGCCCTTGCCCTTGTCCTTGCCTTGTGTGGGTTGTTGACTAGTCCCACCAACTTCGCTTTGGCTTGCTAATTGACTTGGGGGAACCTCATCATCTTCCTCCTCACTTTCCACTCCATCATGCTCATCGTCCTCAAGTGTTCCAAAGACCTTCACACGGATTGCAAGTGCACTACGTTCACCACCACTCTCCCAAATTGACCCTCTTGTTTGAAACCCCAAACGTTTCTTGCGACCCGCGTCTTTCCCCCCTGGAGGTAGGGACTGAGGAGTATCAAGACCATCCTTCCTCCTTCTCTTAGTGAGAATAGGACCTTTATCTTTCTTCGCTTCTTTGGCTCTTGACCTATAACATAAGCAAACAAAACAAACATTAGAAAAGTCATGGCAGTTTAGGAACCGGCATACTAATCCCTATACAAAACAATGCCGGTAAGATGGACCGGCATATTAAATTAAATATCGATAATGCCGGTATTGTTGTACCGACATTTTTAGAAAAAAAATTTGGTGCCGGTATTGAGCACCATTTCAGTGATGTTCCTGTATGTTGTAAGTGTAATACCG
The DNA here is from genome assembly GCA_023531295.1 of Papaver armeniacum. NCBI lineage: Eukaryota > Viridiplantae > Streptophyta > Magnoliopsida > Ranunculales > Papaveraceae > Papaver > Papaver armeniacum. Next base: position 27,649 of record JAJJWW010009864.1, read on the forward strand.
GCATTCTCGATTTGAACAAACAGATGCCGGTTTTTAAATACCGGCATTAAATTAACCTAGATAGAATGCCGGTACAAACAAATAGGTTCCTGTGTGTTTTTTGTTGACTACCGGTATGGTATTCAACCCTAATTGGATGCCGGTATAAAAATTTCAATTTCAGGAATGCAAACCGGTATGGTATTCGACCCAAATTCTATGGGTACCTAAACTGGAAACTTGGTATTCAAACCAAGATCCTATGCCGGGTACTCTACGTAACTCGACAGTTTCAGCTATTGTAGGCGATTCTAACCTAAACCCATGGATACAAATCGAGTAAAACAATCATAAATGAGTTCAAAAATCACTTACCTTCTCAGAGAAGCCATGAGTGTTTGATCATCCGGGTACACTGCTGCGTCCTGTTCTTGTTGTTGAGCAGTGTTCTCGATTCTTCGCTCATGTGTTTGTTGAGCAGCCGATTTGGTTCTCGGTTTTGCTTTCGATTTGGTTCTTGGAGGCATGGTTATGTTATGTTAATCGACGAAGAAATTTTTGATTCAACGATTAATCGTCGATGAAGAATGAACGATGAGGAAGAAGATGAAGAACATTTTTTTTGGATGAACTGACCTATGCCGGTACAAATTTGAATTGGGGGATATATGATTTGGGTTATTTGATGTTAATGTTTTAGTTGAAAGGGTATAACAGTCTTTTCATAATGTTTTTAATTAATCTAAGGGTGTTTTAGTATTTTCACCCCCAAAAAAAACCCCTTAACAGCCACCTTTGGTTGGGGGAAGTAATTCATATCCCCCAATTAGTTTTAATATCCCCCAATTAAAAGTTCTTATTTAAATAGGAGACAAGTCATATGTAACATACACATTATTATCAATCAATATTGAGTTTTCTCAACTATTCTCCAACTTACTATCAAAATTCTTTATTCACGCTTCCATTCTGCATTAAGTGGCATCACGAGCTTCGGCTTCGATCCTCTTATTCTTTTCTTCTAAATTTCCTTTACCCTTTCGTCACCTTTACTTATCGAGATCTCCGCATCTCTTCTTCTAAACCCTATCCTTAAAAAAAGAAAAAAAGTCGGTTAATTTTTTCACCATACCCTCTCTGCCGCGTCCATCACGTTCTTCTGTCCACTACCTCGACCACATCCATTATCACTCCAGTAGACCCTCTTTTCCATCGTAGTCCATTGTTCTCCATCTTCTTTTAATTTTGTTTCATAAAAAAAAAAAAAAAATCCCCTAGTGCTTAATAAGCACACTGCCTATCAAAACACGTCATCCGTCTTCTTCTGTTTCTTTTCCATATTTGTTTCTTACCGACGGACCCCAACTTCTCTTGTTGATTAATTTAATCAAAATTTTTTTTTTTGAAGCATAGAATTTATTATAATAAATTTAGTTTATAATCAATTGATCAATCCCATCTGCTCCCTTTTTCTCCTCCGATTCTTTTTCTGTCTTCTTATTACTACTCAATCGATAGTCTTCTGTTCAGCAATAGATCCCATCTAGCTCCTTTCTTTTCTTTGAATTCTTAAATACTAGCCGTATCAATTTTTCTACCATGACAGGCAAAGAGAAAGAAAGTGGAAAAGACAATCGCCCTAGTCTTGACGATCTTATACGTTCTATTGTGGAGTCCCAACAGAGACTTACAGAGTCCCAACAGAGACTTACAGAGTCCCAACAGAAGCTTACGGATGCTCAAGTCGAGACCCGACGTCAGCTTACGGAATCTCAACTCGAGACTCAACGTCAACTTCAATTAATTTCGACCAACTTGGCTGCTTTTGTTCTTACTCGTAATGGTGAAAATAATAATCATCAAAACGGTGAAAATAATAATCATCAACCTCACAACGGTGAAGGCAATCTGAATGGTCATATTGTTCCACATCAAGGAGAGCAAGATACTGATGACGAAGTTGAACAAAAACAAGTTATTCACCCCAACAGTGACGAAGAAGTTTCGCCAATATCAACACCGGAAACACCGGAGACACCATCTTCTTGTGAGTCGCCTAATACCACTGTTCTCGAAAATCAAAAGCTATGCGAAATATTTTCGTGAGTCAAAAGTATTGCGAGATAATTATTACTCCAATTGTTGCCAACGCCGACATCAACTTTTGTGTTCAAAAATCAATTTTATGGTATTCAACTCTACGATCATCAACTTACTCAAAGTATATTATATGTTGGGCGGGTCGTTTACAATATTTGGTGAACTCGAAGACGACTTCTTTTCAAGATAGCGGGCCTGATGTAGCACATGTTCTTCGATACTTTGCTAATTCGAGACGAATTCTTTTCAAGATGGCGGGCCTGATGTAGGACATCCGTTAGATTTAGGTTTAATATTTTTATTATTATTGCAAGAGCTTAATTAATTTAGAGTAGTATTTCTTATTTTTAGAATTACTTATTTATAGTAATTATTTAATTCTAGAACGTTATTTATTTTAGGGATTTCTTATTTTCCAAGTTTGAGTCTTAGAGTTATTTAAATAGGAGACAAGTCATATGTAACATACACATTATTATCAATCAATATTGAGTTTTCTCAACTATTCTCCAACTTTACTATCAAAATTCTTTATTCACGCTTCCGTTCTGCATTACAATGTGAGACTAATATAATCTCAACAAACATCTATAGTATCCTCTAAAGGAATCGAAGCAGGGAAATCACAGTTACCGGCCACCTAAACATAAACCCTAACATAATTCATACGAGTTCTTTTCATAGTTTGCTTGTCCATCGTAACTGGATTACCAATATTACAGGCTCAAAGGAGGAGGGTACATACCAAGAACAACACAATATATTTTATATCAGCTTAAGCAAGACACATTAAATTTGTGTAACCTAAAACAGGCATGAACTGTCAAGAATACATTTTAATTTGTGTAACCTAAAACAGGCATGAACTGTCAAGAATATTACTTAAATAAGATGCGCACTAGCGTAAGTTCGAATCTGAACCAATCAAATATGGTGCTTTATTAACGTACAATTCTATTACTTTAATTATAACTATAACAATAATAATAGTATTAAAAGTAAAGTAAAGGTACCTAACAAGATTTTTTTAACAAGTAAAACAGTAGTGCAGAAAAATTCCGCGACCTTGTCCAGTTTTGAATACTCTCAGAATTTAGCTGTTATACAAATTGGCTACAAAAACTGCGTATAGTCAAGACCAAGTAAAATAACTCCAAGTTACTCAGTTCCTTCAGTATCCCTATGTCTACATCCAATCTGGTCTACCCATGTGAATCCCAAGATAGAGTCCACCATCTGCAAGTTGTTTCAACTGCTATGAAATACTTTAGCAACTCAACTCCTTTGGCTCTTAATCCGAAACAGTAAAGAACTAACTTCTTTCAGTAACGTCTGTATCAATCTCCAAGCTCAAAAAAGTTAATCAGAGATAAGTTGAGTATAAAGGTTCTTCCGTTCAAATAATATAAAATATTTTTGGTTATATCAACAAAGATCAAGACTATCAAAATAATAGATCTTAGTTTACAAACAAGCTAAGTAGATCCCAAAAATAAACACCTAGATAGGTTTCTGATCAGTACGACAAGCTTTAAATTTTATTCGACATAAATAGCTTGTTGGATCCCGGTCATCACAATGATGAGAATACCAAAAAGAACTCTTCTAATCTTCAAAGTACCTCAACAAATAACTTGATTCCCTAATGATCGATCATATACAAAAGAAAGTCTATTAACAATGGGTGATTATTGGTCCTAACTTCAGATTTTGACAATAAAGCAGACCTGAAATCATCGATCCTTGAACTGTTTCGAGTGAAATATATATCAGAAGAGAAGCATCATAAAATAAACAAATTACATCTATCAAGGTTTAACTTTTCCATTAGTCGGCCAAATCAATAATCAAAAATTAAAAAAAACAATATGCACTACAAAAAAAAAAGGTGTATTCCAACACATCATCTGTGTGGTAAGAACCCACTTTTTGTGTAGCTCAAGCCTTTTGCCACTAAAATTTTTTGTCACAGCTGTGGCAAGTACCTATGTGGCAAGAAGTTATTGCCACACCTTTGGTACCCGGCGGAAAAAGCTGGGTTTCTTGCGACACCAAACAGTAAGGCAATAATGTGCGGCAATTTTTTTCTTTTTTCTGATTCAATTCCTTGTTAATTTTAATTTATTTTGTTTTTAAAAATCTTTTGCCACGCCACCCGGTGAGGCAATTTATGTTTCATTTCTATTATTTGCACTTCTGAACTTTCCTAAATCTACCTTTTTTTTCCTAGCTAGAAAGATTTACAACAAAAACAAGCGTAATTTTATAATATGGTTGTGTCATGTCGTGTAAGTAAACAAGATAAAAAATATTTATTCGGTCACATCTCATCATTTTCCTAAATCGCCTCATTATGAGAGTAAGATAAAACAGCTGCATTCTCCTGGTCACAGCCGTGTTTTAATCACTGCTCTATATCCTTCAGGGAGACTGGGACACCTGTACACAGATCGGTATATGCGTTTAATTTGTCAGATTAAGATCGGTGGTTGATGGGTCTAGAAGGCTAGTACATTACAAGTCTAGCACTAAGAGAACCGCGTTTACTTTGTCTCTTCTATTATTTGAATTATTCTACTATAGAAATGGTTAAAGGGCAAAGAACCAGATTTCTTTTTCCGTTTTTGTGAAACGAGGAGCCATTTAACAATCATAAGTAGACTCTTTAGCCAAATTGTGGTGCCACTTAAACATTGACGGAACCATGATAAAACTTATATGTGCGCTAAAAGTCAAACCTATATTCAAGAAAGCTACATTTTACAGTTTAAAATTGCTTTGGATGCATTGTCACATTTGATTAAGTTTTTTTGATCAGAAAAGAAGATATATTAAGGAGAAAGAATGTACAGGCTACCAGAGGTAGGAAAAAAAAAGGAAAAATTACAGCATCTTAGAGAAACAAATTCTCCCAATCATTGAGAATAGAGCTAGAAAAGTTTACATGTACTCTTCTACCTGCAGCTGCAGCCCAAAGAAGGATTAAAGTTATAGCTTCGTTTCCTAGATCTTCATCTGTTTTGATTAATATTATCGAGTTAGAAATATATATACTCCCAGAAGCTCCTTTCCTGTTCTCTGTTTCTCTTTTCCATTTGAACTTATAAATTCAAATCCAAGACTTCTACAGATGTGTGTCCAATTCCGATATCTTCAGTTATTCGTGTTCCTTAATATATCTCTTACAGTTTTGCTTTCAGTTTGAATTTGTAGTTAATGGGTAACCTTTTGACATGTGGTGAGCGCCCTGTGATTCCAGATGCTATCCATATATTGAGCTTGACTAGGAAATTGGAGGAGGTAAATCCACTTTTTCAGTTTTTTTTTTTTTTTCTCCATCTTTATGATGTGATTGGAAAATCGTAACAGAAAACTGGAAAACCTGCCACAGGTTTGTGTAGGTTTGCAAAATGTTCAACCAGTTAATCTCATTTTCGGAATCTGTTTCTCACAAAAAGGTTTGTTCTCATGAATGCATGGTTGTGGACTCTTATGTGGGACTTGTTGCGTATCCGGATTTAATGAACTGATCGAAATAGTATCTTTCTTTTTCTTTTTCTTTTTCGTTTTTTTTTGGGATTTTAGTGACAGAGAATGTTCGCGACGTATGTGAAAACGTTATGACTATTATTAGCGACACAATTGATACAATCAATGGAAGATCTCACCCAATACGTGTGTTTGGGTTTGGAGATGGTACGCCTTGCACTTTCGAATAGTTTGCTTGATGGTTCTGTCGTCTGTGATTTCCTTTGGATTTTCTATCCGAATCTGAGGTTCATTTTTTTTGTTGTTACAATTATCCACAGCATCAACACAGAATGCAAAAACCTTTAGCTTTTTTCCTCAAGAGGGGACACCCTGCGATGGAATTAAAGAATTAATAGAGAAATATAGAGACAATGCGTTTGGTGCACGACCCTGGAGTATTTTCTTTTTACTCGAGTTTTTTTTTTTTTTTTTTTTCTGGCTAACGATGTTCCTTTAATTGTGGCAGACAGAGTATCATTTGCTCCAATCATCCATAAGGCTACTTGTATTGCCAGTCGAAATCTTAAGGAGCACCATTTGTTGGTTATAATTGCTGGTGAACCGGTAATGTTTGAGCTTTGAAAATATACTCCTAATTTGTTACGTAATTTTAAAATGAAGTCTAATGGTAGAAATTTATGAGATCATCAAGAATCTTGTGATCATCCAATGACAGTGGAGTGACTGGAGTCACATTTCGTAAAATCAAATTGTTAGTATTGTTATACCTTTTGAATTAGGAAAAGATTACGTTATTATAAATTAAAATATGTCAATTTAGATGGACTAAGAAAAACCAAAATAAAGCAGACGGACGGAGTAAAATAGCACTTGTGAATTGGCATCTTTGAAGACTTATTTATTTTCATCACCATTTGTGGTTGCAGGTTTCAGAGATTGATAAGGAGACTGGCATGCTTAGCCCGGATGAAAAAAAATCTGTGAAGGCAATACTGGACGCGAGGTTGATTTCAATTTTACATTTATTACTAATCTTATGTCATTTCTATATTGTTGATTAAGCCAGTGTCTCATGGACATTTTGCTTGCAGCGACTACCCGTTGACAATTGTTCTAATTAACGTTGGGAATATAAATGCGAGCATAATGAACGGAGTAGAGAAGAAGAAAAACATTTTTCAAGACCGTAAATACAACAATTTTAAGGTACGAAGTACTAACTACGAGGCCATGTTAGTTATTCGGTGGAAAAGATTAAGTATATTTTATACACAAAATTGGTTAAAAAGATCAAAATTAACAAATCCTGAGTGAAAAAGACATCTAAATTTTAATACTGTTTAAATGGACAAAAATACAAAAATAGTCAGGATGTAAACAGTTTCATCCTACCCATTTTCAAATACTTTTTTCTTTTTTTAATTTACATCGTGATGCATCCAGTTCATCCTCGCTATTTTTAAGTTTAAGTCGGGATTAATCCAGCTTTATCCTTACTTTTTTTTTCCATTTCACCATACTAATTTTTACTCGTCCATTTGAACCAGGTTTTAAAAATATTTGGACAAATGATCAATTTTCCGTATTTTTATTTCTTTGATCCCAAAACTGTGCCATCCCATTTGAGTAGCAAAAGAAAAAAAAAAAAGGTTCTTAAATTGGATGTCCAATTGCTAATATGGTAGAGAGGTAGGCCTATGTATGAAAATTAAGATCGTCAGACCCACCCAAGAAGGAATCAGACAGCATATTAGTGGTCCACTTGTAAAGGGCTCAAAAATTCCCTACACATGGAAGAGGCATGAGGGTCATTCATCTTATTGGTAATTGGTAAACAAACTAAAATAATTTGTATATCTATAAATCCGTGCCTTGAAATTTTACAAATTTTATCATGTTGGAAAGATTTTAAAGAGCTATACACAATGAGTACAAACAACAATATCAAATTTAGAGTTTTTACGAGAACTTCAGAGATATTTATCCTTTTAGGCACAATTAAAATGACGCATATGCCTCAAAAATAACATTCAAACCAAAAAGGGTTATGCAATCAGCGGTGTTTCGTTTTTTTTCGATCGGCCGTCCCACCATGAGAGCGGTGCAGGGCCGTCTTAGGGTGCAGCCGAGCTAGGCGGTCGCCCAAAAAAATTTGTTTACAAACAAATTACTAACAGTGAGTAAGTGTCCCTAATTATTTTGTCACATTTACAAATATAACAGTCAGTTGTTACATTTATAATTGTTACAAACAGTTTTTTAACAGCTAAAAACAACTGTAAGTATCCGTTAGTTATATTTTGGGATGTTTCATGCCAAATTAGAAGTATACACCCCGAAATCTAACCTAAAAATCTGGAAAAAAAAAATCAACGACAAAATCCAATTATCGCTTTTGGTAGTATGTTAAGTTATCTCCAAAATTAAAAAATTCGTACATTCTTGACTTATAACGTACAAAAAGGCCTCAAAAATTAAGTTCGCCTAACGCACTCCGAAACTGTAAGACGGACTTGGAGCGGTGTTCTAGGATACCACCACTTTGATTACTGACACAAGTTAATTTCTCTCACCTACTACTCCCTCCGTTACTTTTTAATAGGCTGGTTTTTATAAATAAATGTTACAAAAAAATAATTTGGTTTCCAATTAGGAAAGTCAAATGTTACTTTAGTTTTGGGACCACTTTTCTCTTAACTTCTTTTGATGACAAGTGTCATGTGGACCATTTCACTTTACTTCTTTTGCTGACAAGTGTCATGGGGACCATTTCAATTCACTTCTTTTATTGACAAGTGTCATGATGACCACTTTTAATGATTAGTTTTCTTAATTTCCTTAATTTTCTCAAAAAACCAAACCAGCCTATTAAAAAGAACGGAGTGAGTAAAAGATTTAAATATCCTTCACCTCTACACACTGCATCTCACATGGTCCGAGCCCCAAGTGCATCTCACTCCTAAAACCTCAATATTGAACTCTAATCTTTCTAAACCAGGCCACATAGTCGCCGAAAACAAATTCACGTCTTTCACTGTTCTGATGCTCAAAACATCACCCATAAACTCAACCAAATCCAATTTCATTTCAAATACCCACCAGGACCATTGTCTAGATGACGGTATTGCTGGTTCATGCAACTATTAGCAATTGGCCTTGATTTTCTGAAGAACTGACCACTCATGCATTTTCTCGAACACTTGCTGTGTGTGTTGCATACTGGTGACGGGCAGAACTTTGTCTAGTCTGTTCAAACGACAACCCAACAATTCAAATCCCATTCAGATTTCTAACTCACTATCAATCTTAACCATCATCAATGGAAGTTAGCTTCATTTGTTCTCCTTTTTCTCAAATGCTTCGTCCAACTCAAGTCTCTGTCCAACAAAAACCCATCTTTTCTAACAGTTCCGACTCTCAATTACCGTTTAATTCTACTCCGTTCATCCTTATTTTCAATGGAAATAGCGTCTTCAATTTCTTGTCTTAACTGCTTGCTGCCAAAACAAGACTCAAATCTATCAAACTCTTATCACAACTCGTACTTCTCCTGATTCTTCTCATCTTTGAAAACTCTTAGTCATCGGAACATGTTTGGTCAATAAGGATGAGGTTTATTATTGACAGGGATAATTACGTAATTTCGATTGGAATCTTGACTTAAGTCAACTTCATACTGACCTTTTTGGTAGGCCTGGATAGAATTATTAACGGTGATGGTATGTTGGAAAAATTTTAAAACGTGATTGTAGTTTATGAATCCTACTTTTAGAGTGGTGATATTTGGGAATAATTTCTCCCATTGGGGAAGGATTTAATGACATGGTTAGAATGGCATTATCATGACATAGTGGTAAATTTTCTTATAAAAAATCTAAATGAAGATGAGTTTGAAGCTAAGATTTTGGTGACGAGTTCCTCGTATAAAACTCTACATTCCTACCAAACATGAGAGTATTCCAAAATACGAAACTTCACCATCCACAAATTTTATTTTCAACCGTTGATATTCGGAATGATAAATGGTTGTCTTATACATCTTGGAGTTCTCTCATTTTTGGTTGAAGTTTAGATACTTATAAAAAGAACACGTCACCAAAAAATTAGTTTCAAACTCATTACGGGTGGGTTGGGTAGAAAAATGAGGCTAAATGTCAAGACCACGTCACTCTACCATTGTCAACGAATCCAAAAAAGATTTGGGCTTTTCACAAAATACATTTTTAACGAAATTTTTGGCTTTTCCTATTATCAAACGAGTCTGAATTTGTTTACACTCCTCTAACAAGTGTATATTTCACATATTCTTCTGATTGGTTGATTATTTAACGGATGACCCTATTACCGTCCATGTATAGAATCATGACCCTCGTTACATAACTTCCGAAATTAAATCAATGGTAGAGATTAAAATGTGAAATATACACTCGTTAAAGAGTGTGCACGAATTCGCACTCTTACCAAACACAACCTAAGATATTTTGTTTTTTCTTCTTGTCATGCAGATTGTAGACTACACGCGTATCATGTCCCCAAGGACTGACATTGAAAGGAGAAAGAAGGAGTTTAGCCTTGCGGTCATCGAAAACCTCCCTGAGCAGATTAGAGAGATTCGGAGACGCATATTACCGAGGTATCATGTCTGCCTTAATTTGCCGTCTCCTATTAAAATAATAAATTTTTCTTTTTCGATTTGATCCGCAACTTTATTATTTATTAGAATAACAAGACAATCAAAGCAGGAAACCCTGTACAAGGCAAACACCGACCATAAGGAACTAAAGCACTTAAAAACAGAACAAACCACCACCAAACCAAGTAACAAAATATAAAAAACGACAACAGAGGGACCTAACACAACCACATAACTAAGAAAGAAGTACAAAAAAATGAGGTGGTTCAAACACTGTTATCTTCCGCTTGCGCATGAAGTCTTTCACAGGTAGGTCGTATGAAGTGTGTGAAATATGCAGAAAAAGGTGAAATTACAGTGCTTACTATTCCTTGTCAAAAATTCTAAAAGAAATATTTTGAACTTTTTGCAACGTTCTATTTTACCTCCCAAAGTAGACTTTTCACAACTCTTTTCTTAAACGAGTCCTCTTAGAATCCAGTTGATCGATCAAGGACAGGAAGAAAATCATCCTAGATCATTCAAGGTCGAGAGTGAACTCATGCTTGACTCAAACTGCAAACTCTGATATAGTACTGTTGGCTTAGTCAATTTTTGGAATGTACTCTTAGTGCACTCCAAACATTGTTCTTATTGTATTCATCGCATAGTCATATACGTAATCTTTTTAGATACATGGACAATTTTTTTTTGGTGAAAATATACCTTTTAGATTACATGTTCCTATTTTAGAACTGACTAGGGCTCTTGGGGGTTTGTGCGCGTGGGGACGAAATTTCCCCCTTTCAAAGTCCCTTTACGATAGAAATCTCAAATACGCGTACTCGTTAGCCATCAGATAAAACCTAATGCAAGGGACTGTAAATCGAAATATGTACATGGCAGGGCTGGTAATTAGGAAATAAATTATGTTTGGGCACGCACATAAAAATACCCAAAAAAAAAGTAAGGGTTACCTTTTCTTTTGTATGTTTTTCCGGTCCAATTCGGATTTTAGGCTTTTTTCCTTGATAGATGATCAATTTGGTGATAACGAATTTCAAACTCATCTCATTAGTTATCATCACTTAATGAGTTTACCAATTTATTGCATCCGTTGGTTTTTTCTGAATCTTAAACTTGGAAGTTTCGCATGAATGTAGTTGCAGTCCTTTACATTAATGTTTCATATTCTGATGCAGCTCCACTAAGACTCTGGATATAGAAGTTCCTTCCCTTCCACCAACTATTATTCCGACTACATGAACTATCCGGCGTGGGTTAATTGATTTATAGGTATCTCATTATTCCCTATGGAGTTTCTTTTTCATGATTTTATTTCTCTTACTTGATATATATTAGGTTTCATATACATCAACAGTATATGTATATATATGTTGTTCCATCCATGTCTTTACTGCTCATTTAAGATGCAGGCAAACTTTTCAGATGCCTTGTACAGTCATGTAAAAGAAAAGAGTCAACGATTAATATTGCAGAGATTAAACAACAATAAACAATATGAGAGATAATGTTACTTTTTTATTTGGTGAAAGAAAAATTTAAAAATATCCACTTGCTTTTTTCAATGTTAATCAAGAAAAAAAATGTCGATCATTAATTTTTATCCTGTGCGTGCATGAGTGAACAAAATAACAATACTCAAGAAAATTAAGTAATTTTTAATGGTATTTGTATTTAGAAATTTTGACAGAAAACTTTATATTTATATCCATAAATAATGCAGTTTGTCTCTACCATAGGTTGATTTTGCCTCGATGATTTGGTGGTTATTTTGTGTGTGGAAAGAAAATTTAAGGAACGACGATTTTGAGGGAAGAAACAACATTTTTATAGTTTTTTGGAGTGGTAAAGCTTCAGCCTTCAGGTACGGGTTCTTTTCATGATTTGGTCATGCCAGTACTAGCGGGGGATATGTACTATTTAGTCGATCCAACGCTCAGGAGTGCTTATTATCTTTTTATCATAGATGAAATGGTATCAGCCGTGATAGTATATAAATCGTGGTTCTTTTGGGAAGACTGGTCTAGTCTAGCACCAGAGTCGACGATACCTTTGTGGATTCAATTAGTTGTTTTATAAATTTGGACCTCTAAGCAATAAAAGAAACGTGTAATTCTTTTTTTACCAAATATATTTCGTCTTTTTACCCTTTGCTATTTTTTTTTCCCGAATGTAAACGCAGGGGATATGTAATATTTAGTCGATCCAACGCTCAGGATTGCTTATTATCTTTTTATCCTATATGAAATGGTATCAGCCATGGTAGTATATAAATCGTGGTTCTTTTGGGAAGACTGGTCTAGCACCAGAGTCGACGATACCTTTGTGGATTCAATTAGTTGTTTTATAAATTTGGACCTCTAAGCAATAAAAGAAACGTGTAATTCTTTTTTTACCAAATATATTTCGTCCTTTTACCCTTTGTTGTTTTTTTTGTTTTTCCGAATGTAAACGTTGTATTAATATTAAAAGAAGAAAAACAAATTAAAAATATAGTCGGTATAACTCTCCATAGAAGAGGAATGACTACTGCAAACAAAAGAGATGGCAGACAAAAGTAAAAGACTGCACCCCAAGAACACCCTAAACAGAAGTGAAACAAAAGCCAGGAAATATCTTCAGCAAATTGCAGAGTAAAAGAGCCTACACCATATTATAAAAAGTGTAACACCCCCGTGTTTTTAGCATGACACATGCGCAAAGATGCGCCATAGCCTAGAATAAGGCTACATTCAAAGCTTTTGTTGCTTAGTAAAGGGAACATTGGCCTAATTGACGCCAATATTGCACAATAATTGAGCAATATCCATAGTGAGCTGGCAGAGCGAGTATTGCGTAATCAATATGCAATACGCCAGGACGAGTGTTCTGCAATCATTGTGCAACAGCCAGAACGAGATATGCGCAATCTTTGTGCATTTTGACGGAATGGCCTATACGGACTAGGCCATTACCATTATTGTTAGGCCACAAACTTGTAAACGAGTTGGTTTAACTTTATTTTTCCTTTGAGGATGAACTATTGTATGTTCTTGATCCCTTTAGAGTAGGGAAGGGTACGTAGGCAGTCGCAAGGAGTTCCAACATTGTCGGTCCAGTACCTTGTCGCTCATATCATCTAAATGCGAGATCATTGTGGCATTTTGGACGCTCATATCACCTGGCTCGGTATTGCGATGCAAGAGATGATTGTGGCCACACTTGATAAGGCTATTTTGCATGCCACTCACTGGATACGCATATCGCTTATCAAGCTACACGGAGTTGGCATACGTACCAATTGTGAATCTGGCATGGCCTATAAAGTAAGCTACACCAACGTGCAAGATAGCGGAGCTTGCATAAGCCTAAGGAAAGTATGGCATGAGCCTGATAGATGCACCCTTGGCACGCGAAAGACAAGTTGATGAAGATGAGTAACCTACAACTAGAGGTGTAAATTGGGCTGTGCCAGCACGAGCACAGCCCAGCACAGCACGCTAAAATTTGAGCACAGCCCATCCCAGCACGTGACTTAGCCCAGCACGGCACATCACGTTAGTTAAATGGGACGTGCTGGGTTTGACTAATTGGCACAGTAGCACAACACATCACGCGGCACTGATAAGCACGAGGCCCAGCCCAGCACAACACGTTAAGAGAGCACGTCATAACATGTACAAATACAACATATAACAAGGCATAATACATCACATTTTTTGTATATTTCACAAAAGAGTCACTATTCTATCTAGTTTTTAACATGTTATGTTGGCTTATTTATAACAACACATATAATACCTTAATATTTGGAAAATATATTTCAATATCGTTGTTATAATGTCGTCACCTATATTTAACTAGAACATTAATTTACATGACAATAATCCAATTTTATATTTGATGGGCTATTTCTATTTATTGAATAAACTTGTTAATTTTACTTGAAATAATTTCAAATGATATGTTGTCTAATTAAGTTCTTGTGATAATGTCTGACTTAATGTATACATTAAGTGATTTCAAATTGTTTATAGCACGTGTGCCAAAGACGCCACGAAGACGGCACGTGTATTCGTGTCTTTGTGCCTAGCTTTTGACTAGTAAAGCACAAAGACGGAACAAAGACGTTTAAATCGTTGGCACAAAGACAAAGACGGCACATGGCACGTGAAGCACGCGACTTCGCGTGCCGGGCTGTGTCGGGCCGGCACGTTTTACACCTCTACCTACAACCTATCTGGAGGCTAAAAATTCGAGTGCCGTAACTTACCTCAAGACAAGTTTAAATTGATTGGAAACGGACCAATGATCAAGACTTGATCTATGTATCAAGGTCTTGGAATTTTAGCCAAATTCCATCTTCAAAAGGCCGTTTTTTCCGTTTTAAGAAAGTTTTTGATTTCTTAATAAACCCTTTGCAGAACAAGGGTAGGGTGTGCAAACTAATTTAGCTGCATCATGCTCCACGAGCATGTTTGCAAGGGAAAGTGAATGTACATTTTCCTAGTTTTAAGGGCGGTAAGTAGCATCATCATGACGCACTGGGGAAGTTATGGCTCACAGCGTACCTGGCGCGCTAGGCGCAAATTTTATGGTTCGTCACAAAGAGCTTTAGTAATCCATTGCAGGTATACAACAACAGGTTGTAGGCGCCAAACTCAGAAGTTTAACCACACATTATAGATTCCCAGTTACTCCAAATGAGACTGCGATTGATAAATTTGAAAGTATCTGAATCGCTAGATCATAGAACAACTAGATACCGCCTTAAAGCCTTTGAGAATTTATACCGTAGCCAAACTTTATTGCCATAGCTGAAATCAATTTATAAGGCTTTACTACCGCCTTAAAGCCTTTGAGAATTTTAGGCTTAATCCCGGGGTTAGAAAACACTCAAGCCTGGAGGGCTCCGGATCGTCATTGACACGTGGCTACGTTTTAGTGGTGGGACAGGAAGGGACACCAAAAGAGGTCACAGAGGATCCGGAGCCAGATTTTTTTACTTAAGATAGATTGTCATTGACACGTGGCTACGTTTTAGTGGTGGGACAGGAAGGGACACCAAAAGAGGTCACAGAGGATCCGGAGCCGACCTGGAGTACTTTTTGTTCGGTTTCTGGTTAGGGTGGGAGATGGTAATTTTTTCTCATATTCTCCAAACTGGACGCAGTTTGATGCATGGTTTTCAGATTTGTGCCGACGAGTCACTACAGAATTTCTAATTCGATTTCAAATCGGCTCAAGACACTATGAACTTGAGACAGCTAAGCCCAACCTTGATTTAGTCAGCTTCAGTGATGTGCGCCCAATTAACACACAGGTTGTTACCATACTAAAAAAATTTAAATCCGACTGTTAATTTCTGGAAAAATCATCTTCATCAGAGTCTAATCCCATTACTTAATTATTATTACTCAATCAAAGCCAAGAAGTTCAACAAAATTAAAATATGGTTTGTTGAATTGATCCAACAATTGCTCCATTAAAATAAAAATACAGGTAAGTCGTGGAACATGTCCTGGATGTGGATGCATTATGTTGACTAAGTAGGATGATGAAGTGAGATTCTTTTTTCAGATTACATAAAGAGCCCTGTTCCCTCTACTTGCGCAAAGAACTCTTTTCTTTACTCCAATAGTCAGTTCATTGAACTCCCTGAGTTTTATGATTATTTGCTCGATTTCAGTTTTAAATTCATAGATACTTGTTCGATTTTCTGTAAGTTTTGGTTTCAGCTTAAGAAATTTTGAATTAAGGATTATGGGGAACAGTTTGACACCTTTTGTACGCCCTGACGTTTCTGAGTCTATCCTGCAATCACGCGTGACTGGGAGACTAGAAAAGGTACAATTATCTTGCTAATCTTTCTTGCTGTTGTTTTTGATGTTGGATTAGATAGTTTACAAGTTCCTGCAGGCTGCAATATTATATAGTAATCTCAATTCGGAAGCAAGTATATATGGTCTGTTCCTTCTTCGTTGAGTTTGATTTGCATCTGCGTTTTTAATATATATTTGGCTTATCAAAAAATCTAATTCGGCAAATACCGTGGCTATATACCTGCTGGAACCATCTGTTTCTCCAAATGAATCACCTTTTATTTCAACTTGCCACAGGTTTCTAGCCGTTTGAGAGGAACGGATGTTCAATCAGTTAATCTCATATTCGGGATCTGTTTCAGTAAAAGCCAGGGATGGAGAGGTTTGTTCTATGCATGGTCATGAATTCCTCATTCATTTACAAATTCCATTTTACAAGGGACTACTGTGAATTCGGTGAATTAATCAAAACCATATTTATTTTTTTCTCTTTTGAAGCATAAAATTAAATTTTTGTTTATTCTTTGTTGTGAATCCAGAGAAAAACTTACATTGCATTGAATCAGCAGACATGCCCAACAACTACGAAAATGTTATATCTATTGTAGGAAAAACTATTAATGAGATTAACGCAAATCGGCAGTCAATCCGCTGTTTTGGCTTTGGAGATGGTATTGCACTTACGATCAATTGGCTAGATGCTTCTATGATATATTTTCAAATTTCTTGATGATTTTAACGCCCAAATATTTTGTTACAAAATTCTACAGCAACAACAGCTGCTGTGAAAACATTTAGCTTTTTTCATGATGATGAGGAGACACTGAGCCATGGAGTTCAAGAAGTAATACATCAGTACAGAAATATTACGTGCTATGTACGACCTGCAGGTATTTGCTTCACTTTGTGTAACAAAGATATAAGTCAAAAGACTCGACACAGTATCGCCAAACCAACAGTACTATATCATGCTTAGGTGTTTGCGGATTATTTTTTTTAATGATTTCGTTGCAATATTAATTTTTCTTCCAAAGAAAAATAACAAAAAAAAAAAAGCATGCCAAGTAACCTACCTCCATTTCACCACCAGTTCACAGCTCAATTTTTTTGTATGATGTATCAAACCTTTGAGCTCGAAACCATAGGATTTAAGCTAAAGGAGCTAACACCATGCGAAAAAGGATTGCTGTACTAGTTCATAATGCTTCCCTATATACTGTACTCCTCCAATACGGCGAGCTTGATTTTTCTTTTACTTTCCGTTGGTTCTAACCATTTTTATTTAATTATTATGGCAGAAAGAGTATCATACGGTCCAATCATTCGTAAGGCAACTAGTATCGCCAGTGAAAACCGTGACCAGCACCATATACTCGTTATAATTGCTAGTGAACCGGTAACATTTTACTTTCATCAACATTTTACCTTTTGACTTCTTGTTTGCTTGCGTTTCTTTGAACGAAGAAACCATATATATTATACAGAAAGATTATGCGCGACCTGGATTACCAAAAGAGCATCTGTCTGTATTAAATTTCATCCATCCAAGTAATTGAGGATGCCATTTTACCTCTATGATTCTTGGGGCTTTATGAGCCTTGGCCTCTATCCCCAAAAAAACGCAATAAAAATAGCTCTCTTACATCATTTCCATATGACCTTTAGCTAATCTTCCTAACTCTGCAATAAAAGTCTTAAGTCTCGACGCAATTCCACCAAAAGTGATTTGTACATAGTTGAATTTTAGTAGATTGCCAACCCGCCATATGACTCCAAAACAGCATACAGCACAAAACGTGCTACATTTCTTCTTTAAAGAATCCAAAAATTGACGACTACTTTTCAATTCTCTCCTTAATAATCTAGTTTGCTTGGTTATAGGTGTCAAGGAGCTTTGATACGAAGGATGGCCATCTAAGCACCGAGGAGCGAAAAACTGTAGATGCAATTCTCAAAGCAAGGTTTAGTTTTTTTCCCTTCACTAACTCCTAATCTTGGATTACTACTTTCTCTATCTCTATCTTTTTTTCTTATCAAGTCATTGTCTCATTAAATTTTTCTTGCAGAAACTACCGATTGTCAATTATTTTAGTTGGAGTTGGGAACAAAAATGAGAACATGATGAATAATCTATTGGGAAATAAGATTGCTCGTTCCGATAATTTCAAGGTATGTGTTGTGTTAGACTAAGCAAAGAACCTTTTCAGTACACACTACACCCAAATTAATCAAGGAGTAATGAACCTTTTTATAGGTTCCTCACAAAAATGATAGAATGTTGGTCGCTAACGTAAAGAAATTTTTTTATATGCGAAATGCCGTCTTTTAATTCCTCTGCAGTTTGTGGACTACACGCGAATCATGTCAGCTGGTCTGGCCCAGGAGATAAGAGAGAAAGAGTTTTGTCATGCAGTCTTTGAAAACCTCCTAGGCAGATTTATGACAAGCTCCACTTAGCACGGTAACAATAACGAGTGTCTTAATTTTCTTTCTCCTACCTAGTGTGAAGGTTTTAAATGCCATGATATTCTTCGTCTTTTACACTGCAGGTTAACTAGCGAACCAACTGATTATGTGCCCTGCCTTCCTCCACCAGTACCATTTACAGAACCTACTGGTTATATCTAATCTAATCTATATGTATGCTGACGAACCCTTTTTCTTTTTTTTTTTATTGTCTTAGCTACGTAATCGGCATTTTATTAAATAATGATCGTAAAGGTGTTTGTAATTTTGTGTTTTTTCAGATATATAGACAGTGTGTTTTCGGCTTGGTGGTTTTGCCTGCGACTTGTTTATTGGTTTCAACAAAGATCAATTACTTTAAATGATTAATATATAGGTAATTTATTGTACACAAAAAATGTATAATATGTGTGTTTGTTCAGTAATGATACAACCCAGTGCACACTCTTTTTCTTTTCTTTTTTTGTGGTGATGTTTGTATCGGTTCTGTAATTTGGCAGTTTATATTTTTATCGACCGATCTTAAATTTGATATTAGATACACTAAATTGGTTAGAAAAAAAAAAAAAAAAAAAAAGTAGGAAATACCATTAGGTCATAGGAATAATATATTAGAGAGAGTCTAGTCTATTTGACCCGGTCAAATATCTGTTTGGTCCTATTTGTTAATATAAATTATAGTTTGGTCCTAAAAATTATTGTTTGGTCCTCGGCTGATGTCATGGATGATGTAATTGTCACTGTGGGGTGACAGAAATTTCCTTTTGGGACCACATATATAAAAAAAAATCCTAGAAAATATCGTATTTCTCAAATCTACATTCTCTCTTCCTGTTTTCATATCTAGTATTTTTTTCTCTCCATTTTTTTTTTCATTCCTGCTAATGTTTTTTTCTCTCGATGAAGACGATGGCGATTTAATCTGCTGTTGTTGTTGAAAGAAGACGATGGAGATGATGTTTTAAGGGTACATGAACCATGTGTTTGTTGGTAATATTCTGATCATACTAAATATTGTGCCAGTAACAACAAACCCATAGATATGATCAGATTCTTCTAGACCGTCCTCTTTAACCATTGCACGTGTGTTTGGATGCTATGGGGAATGACTTGTTTGATAACACCTCCTTCAGGATAAGGGGAGGACCTGATGCCTCCCCATCGGGTGGGGCAATGTTTCGTGCCTTCTTCTGGATACGGGGAGGCCGCGCTTCTCCCTTGGTATTTTTTCAGGTATCTACAGTGCCAAATACACACTGTCAAAAAATCTTGGTTTAGTAATATTGTTTTTTTATTTTAGGTGTTTATTTCGTTCTATTTATGAGTGGATTCAGGTACTGCAGTTCAGATTTTAACTATTTACATTTTTTATCTATGTTTTTAAGTTAATCCGCATGTAAGGAACTAATTAACAGGGAAATAGTGGCTTTGCTCTAATGATTCGGTTCCTTGATTCCATGAAAACTTTGACTACATTTTTAGAATCTGAGAAATTTGCAACTAACTACAGTACTCCGTCCATGATCGTACGCTTTAGACCACTGGAAGAAGAACCTAACATAGAGCCATTAGATGTGTTCTATAGACAAAACTAGTTCCGGCGTAGCCAAGCCACATGCCATCAATTGGTTCGTATTTGGCAAATGGCAAAAGCAAGCGATATGATGTTCACATCAAGTTCTGTATAAGATGGGGAAATTCAAAGACATACATATGCTTCGAAGTAGCAAGCAGGTCGAGTGCTTGTGACTAACTCGTTCAACAAGAGTCTCAAAATGCTTCTTAACGCTAAGCATTCAATTCAACTATCATAGAGCAAGAGATGGCCTACTACGTCTTAGTAAACAAGGGCGTAAAGCTTAAAGCCTTCAATTGTCCTGCCATGAGGGCCCAATCTCAGAGTCTTTCCTTAAATAGTTAAACACTAACTTGGGGAACAAGTTTCAGGAACTTCCTGATTGAACAAAGGCTCTCAGTATATAAATATGTACATGTAAAAGAGAGTTAGATACCGCACAATTTCTGCAATAGTCTTGAAAACTATGGAGAGCAAGAAAAAGAAATCAGCCAATCCATGTATGAAACTAGTCAAAGATCTCTGGCTAAACGAGGCAGAGAACAATAATTTTGTATTCTCCCCGTTCTCGATCGACAGTGCTCTAGGTTTACTAGCTTCTGGAGCAAGTGGTGAAACCTTAGATCAGATATTAGGCTTTCTCAACTCTGAAAACCTCAGCCATCTAAATTCTCTTAACTCTAAACTCGTCGAATCGTTAAGCAAACCATTAACTGAACCCAAATTTTCTTTTGTTGGTGGTGTTTGGATTGAAAATTCGACTCCTATTAAAGCTTCATTCAAAGAAGTTGCCGCTGCAGTATATAAAGCAAAAGCCGAAGCTGTGGATTTCAAAAATAATAGCGAAGAGGTGCTGAACAAGGTGAACACATGGGTTGAAAAGAAAACCAATGGATTAATACAGAATCTAATTCCTGATGGATCAGTCAATGAAAATACAAAGTTTATACTGGCGAATGCAATCTACTTTAAAGGATGTTGGTCGAGCCCAGATCAATTTGATCCATTTCTAACCAAGAAATCCAAGTTTTATCTCCTGGACGGGATAAAACTACGAGTTCCCTTCATGTCTTCTACAGAAGAATATCAATACATTACTTGTTATGATACCTTCAGAGTGCTTCAACTCCCATACAAATGTTCAGGATCAAGACGAAGCTTTTCTATGTATATTATTTTACCAGAGAAGCGAGACGGGCTTGGTGAACTTATTACAACAGTGAGTTCTGATCCCGCTGGTTTTCTACGTACACATGTACCGGAATATCCAAGAGCTGTTCTAAAGGGAGAATTCAAGGTTCCCAAGTTTAAAGTCCTTTTTGATTTTGAAGCGTCAAGAGTACTCAAGGAAGTAGGTATGGAATTGCCTTTTGATGAACACAAAGCAGAGTTTACGGAGATGTTGAATATTGGCGGTGCTACTAAAAACAAGCTTCATGTTTCAGGGGTTTTTCACAAGTGTTTTGTTGAAGTTGATGAACAAGGAACTGAAGCTGCTGCTTCTACTTCTAGTTGGGGGGATTGCGAGGAGGATTGCATTATTGACGATTCTCCTCGCGTCGATTTTGTGGCCGATCATCCGTTCATGTTCATTATAAGAGAAGACAAGAGTGGTGTGGTGTTGTTCATGGGGCATGTTCTAAATCCTATGTAAAATTCATGTTCACTATCTTTTTAGTATTATTTCGATCAAGTATAAGATATCAATCCTCAATATTCTCAGATTTTTTTTTTATCAATGACTTTGAGCCATCAATTGAAATTTTAATTTGAAGAAATTATTGAATATATTTTCTGGGCAATGCCTTCGGTTTCCGTCCTAGACCTCTTGAAATAGTGGGAATGTTATAAATACCCTGACCTTGCACAAATACCCCTGAGGGGTAAAAAATAATTATTTTGGAGTCAACTTGAGAAAGTTGCGTCCACTTTTTGGAAGCAACTTGTATAAAGTTGCGTCCACTTATGGAAGCAATTTCCTCGCTAGTTATGCGTCCACTTCTGAAAGCAACTTGTGCTAGTTGCTTCCACTTTTAAGAAGGTAGGAGCATTTTCAAAAATTGAATAAGGGTATATTTTAAGGAGTGAATTTTGATGGTATTCAAATAAGGTTCCCCTTGAAATAGTCTGTTATCAACTCACTGAAGCTGTAAACATTATGTTCAAGACCGTTGTCTGTAAACATTATGTTCAAGACCGTTGTCCGCAATCGAACACATATCAAGCTATTATGGAAGCACTGTGCAAATAACTCCTGCAAGCATTTAGTCTTGAAATGAAGATAAAACCATCCAAAAAGTAGAAGAGTTCAAAGGATGGAATCAGAAAATTCACACCATCCAGGAGACTTTGCAAATAACTCCGGCAAGCATTTACTAGTTCGATGAGTACTAGTAATCAATCAGAGCCACTAAGTAAATAAGCCAATGACACCAGAGAAGAACGAATAAAATAAAGGCTAAAAAAAACATATGAAGAAGCAAGAAAAATTGCTAAAAGTCTGTGTTCCAAATACATTGAAAAAATATTTCGTTTGGCTTGAAGGGGACCAAGCTTGAAACATCGGGTATTTTGTAGATAATGATGAATGGATGGGTGAAGACAAGGAGAGAAACCTTGCTTTCATTCACAATGTAATGATACCAGCTTACAATCAGGCACAAACACTTTTACCACGTTGCAAATCTCTGGGAGAAGCTCTGTGCAAGGCTTTAGAATGTAGAAAATCTTCAAACCGGAAATTCGCTGAGCAAGAAGATCATGGTTGGGAAACGCATAAGTTTGGGAAAAGCTTCCAAGTTATGAGTCCATTTGAGTCTGTCTTTTTCTCAAGTTGTGTAATAGTATTTATTTTTGCCAACTTGCTAAACCATCCAAGAGTGCTTTCACAGCACTGTCATAGTCTTGGTCTGTATTGACGGTGTTAATAAAACAGGTTCTGTTTCTTGTGTTAAAACCGTATTAAGAATACGTCACAGTCGTAGGCTTTGACAGTCGGAGTCACACATGATCCCTATATTGTCTCCAACCATCGAGGACTGAGAAGTTTTCAAAGTTCAAAACTAGCTAGTTCTCCTAGTCTATCTCCAAGAATAGTTAGATCTCTTTTAGAATTTTGAAATTTTTGTATATATAAGTGGATACATCTCCGCACAAGTCGTGTAGATATAAGACACCTGACATCTCTTAAGTTAACCGGGTCACTAGATATAAAAATTTGCATATTTAATATACTAAAAATAAGAAAAAGAGCCTTATATATTAGCAAAAAAAAATAATCCTTATATATACGAAAGTCCAAAGGGTTATTAGGGTTTAATTGATTTCCTTTGCAGATACTGAGATACGTGAGACGCCAAAAGGTATCGTAACAAAAACCTAAGTTCTTTGTATCGATTTATTTACACATTGTTCTTCATGTTTATGTAGTTAGAATCGAGTGAGTCTGTTCTTTGGTAGAACACATCATGCAGACGCAGTTACAAGGTTGATTTTATTACTTATATTAATAATCTAACATTGTGCAGGATATCATAAATTAATAATGAGTTTATCATCCAGCGACACAGACATTAACAAACGCCAGCGTAAACTCCAATTTACTTCAAAAGCAGTACAAGAAGAAATATTCATAGATAGTGCGCCTCCTTGTGAGAATACCCTATCAATTACACATCTCCCGGATGAATGTCTAGAACTTATATATCAGAGCATAACATTCGGTGCGGACCATAGTTCCTTTGGTTTGGTTTGCCGTCATTGGCTTCAAATTCAGAACAACAATCATGAGTCGTTATGGGATCTCGATGATTCTAAATGTAGCTTACGTAAATCACCAAAGACTAGTCCGGAGATCTTTTCCAAAATACTTTGCAAGTTGTTAATTCGATTCCAAAATCTCAAAAGGTTGTCACTGAGTGGTCTCCCTGAGGTAACAGATTATGTTACATCACAGTCGCAACTCTTTGGATCAAAAGTTCAACATTTATGCTCAAAGTTCTCTGAGTATCCGGATAACAACTTGTCTTTGATATTTTCTTCGTTCCCTTGTCTCACATCAGTATGCCTGAGTAGTTCTCATATTACTGATAAAGGTTTAGAAATCTTGGCTAAGTGTTGTGGATCCTTAGAGAAAGTCGACCTCAATAACTGTCGGAAAGTTACTGACAGAGGTTTAGAAAGCCTGGCTAAAAGTTGTGTATACTTAGTGGAAATCGACCTCGGAGAATGTCAACGGATTACTGACAAAGGCTTGGAAGTCCTAGCAAACTATTGTGCATCCTTAAAGAAGGTCGACCTCAGATGCTGTAAGAAGATTACTGATAAAGGTTTAGAAGTGCTCGCAAAAAGTTGTGCATCCTTAGAGAATGTTGATTTAATAGACTGTCAAGGAATAACTGATTCAGGAATAAGTTTTCTCATGCAAAACTGTTCCAAAATTCATTCGCTTGGAGTTTCATATTGCGACAATGTAACTGGTATTGGTTTTGTTGGGTGTCCGAAGACCTTGACTCATGTTGATGCAAGATTCATGAGGATACTTACAACACAGGGGATTAAAGCAATAGTAAGTGGAGGTGGGATTCAATCTCTAAGTCTATCAGGAAACGCAGTTAATAATGAAGCAGTTATAACCATTTCAAAAGGTTGCCCTTTGTTAAAATCATTGCAGCTAAAATCTTGTCATGAGGTACAACTTGAAGGATGGAAAGCTATTGGTCTGTATTGCCGAAACTTGGTAGACCTTCACGTGGCTGAGTGCCGGAATTTATGTGACCAAGGGTTGAAAGCTTTGTGTTATGGATGTAACAAGCTTTGCTATTTATTTGTGGACAGATGGAGTAATTCTGCTCTTATGCTTTTCAAGCGAGAAAGACCCGACGTATATATCCCTATATATGACGTGACTATAGTGCTGTATTAGTGAAGCCTGGCATTTTGTGGTGCCACATACACACTGCAACAACGTTAGTTTGCTAATATTGTTATTTTGGTGTTTATAATTCTCTTCTAATTATGAGAAGAATCCGTGTACTGCAATTTGGATTTCTGCTATTACATTTTCCAAAAATAGTTTGCTATTTCTTGTTCGTATTAAACAAGTTTGTTAAGTTTACCATGCGACCAGTGTTCGTAAGTTGGATCTACATGCTAGCAGATTAAATTTTTAAGAATATGTTCTACTTTATACAACTGCAAAACGAAAAATACAACAAAAAGTAAGTAAACAAAGCAGCTAGAAGATAGCTGATGTATTGTGGATGTCCCGTATCAACAGTGACGGAGCCAGACTTTTTCCCAACTGGGGGCAAATTCTTATGGTAAAATTATGTACATACTGGTTGGTATGCGACCGGAGGCCGCCCGATTTTTTTTTGGCATTTTTATTGACTTTTTTAGTACTAACTAAATGAAAATCAAATCATAAAATATTTTCGTTAAATTAGATATACTAATTTAGATCGTTTTTTTGTTTTTTACGTCACACATTTAATTTATTTGTATTGATTTCATGTGAGTTTTATAATTTTTACCCCATTAAAAATAAATTTTCAATTTTATAGAGCATATTTGCCCCCACAAAACATGTAAATTACAAAATTTATAAACCTATATTTGTGGGATTTCAAAATCAAGTGGGGTCGACGGACCTCATTTGTCCCTACATCCCTCCGTCCCTGCGTATCAATATTGGAGCACCAATTATCTTCTATCTTTGAAAATACTTTGAATATGCCGAATATGCCCTTGGTGCTAGTATAAATTAGAAGAGATAAGGTAAGAGTAGGGAGTTTTTGGAGTTTTAGAACATTTGTGTGAGGATGAGAGTTGTCTCTTCTTGCAAACCTAATTGTTATCTCTAGGGGGAATTAGATCATCTAATTCTAGAGTATCAACTAGATGCCTCTCATAATCTTATAGTTTTCAATTTAATTGGGTAGAAATTGTAAGTTATTTGAGAAGAATCTTCATTATTAGGTTCTTCCTTTATTTAAAGGGTAGAAGAAACTAAATTGGTTGATTATTTATCCTTTTCAACTTATCCATTTCAATTCATTTTCATTATAAGCTATTGCTTCTCATCATTTGGTATCAGAGCTTTGGTTTGATTCTCAAGGGGAAAAGGTGTAATTGGTGAAGATATTTGTTTTTGAGGTGAACACTACTAATCTCTTTCTCAGGTATTTTTGGGTTGATTTTTATGTTCTTTGATAGTATTTTCAAATTGGGTTTTTCAATCTTATATTGATTTCACTATGGTTTACAAAAGAGAAGTTAATTTGGGTAGGATTCATTCAAAGGATGTGTTAATGAATATTGTACATGAAGTGTTTGATGATATGTATCTAAGAATGGGAGAAATTTGTGAAGAATATTATTGGAAACTTGTTAGTCTCCATAACCAAGAAAGGATTCCACCTAATGATTGTGATGATGTAAGTGAACTAGATGTATCAATTTTGGTTGGTGGATGTGAGGATAAACAAAATGCCCACAAGGTGTTTGATAAAATGTTTCCACCAAAATTTGATAGTTATTTGAGTCATGAGGAAAATGAAGTAGTGGGTGTTCTTCCAATCTATCAAGATGGCATGAATGTGGATCAAATATTTGATTATTTTACTATCATGGACCAAGTTCTATCACTTAAGAATCAAGAAAAAGAAGAATACAATCCTTTGTGTTCAATTTTTGATAAGGTAGTTAATGGTAGGGAAGTAAAAGATTTTGGTGTACCAAGGTATGATATTGAATTGGAAGATGCTATGTTAGAAGCATCTCAAGAACAATTTCAAGTATGTGAACCGACTACCTGAAGCAAGCATTCACTCAAGCTACAACAAAATGGGGAGGAAATATATATGAATCCAATTTGGGCTTTCATCCAAGATAAGTTTCATGGTTGTGATCTTCGTGCAAGGTTGAGAGAGATGCTTGGTGTTTCTTTACTACTTGGGGATGCTCTTAACTATGACCACAAGATGCAATATTTGGTGAGTCACTACAATGGAAGGTGTAGAGGTAGAATTGTCTTCAAACAAGGAAGAAGTTCAAGCACTAATGGAGAATATGCTTTGAAGAATTCGAGGACGAATTTGTTCAAAGAAGGGAGGATGATGTATTGTGGATGTCCCGTATCAATATTGGAGCACCAATTATCTTTTATCTTTGAAATACTTTGAATATGCCGAATATGCCCTTGGTGCTAGTATAAATTAGAAGAGATAAGGTAAGAGTAGGGAGTTTTTGGAGTTTTAGAACATTTGTGTGAGGATGAGAGTTGTCTCTTCTGCAAACCTAATTGTTATCTCTGGGGGAATTAGATCATCTAATTCTAGAGTATCAACTAGATGCCTCTCATAATCTTATAGTTTCCAATTTAATTGGGTAGAAATTGTAAGTTATTTGAGAAGAATCTTCATTATTAGGTTCTTCCTTTATTTAAAGGGTAGAAGAAACTAAATTGGTTGATTATTTATCCTTTTCAACTTATCCATTTCAATTCATTTTCATTATAAGCTATTGCTTCTCATCAATAGCCACCATGATGACCTTACAAGTTACATCAAGCTAATCTAGGTTGCATGAAAATTCCAAGTTTTTGAGTTTGCAGAGAAAAGAAAAATGATTAACAGATCATATTTAATGGCATCATTCAGTGACAAAACAAGTGCCAGTTATGTAATATAGGTATAGGTTCCAAGTTAAGATGCAAGCTATAGCTACATCTCCTTACTCGTTTATGCACCATCGTCATCCTAATACTTTCTCCGCTTAACAGCCAAGAGATATCAGCCAGAGAATAAAACTAGCCAGAGTTTCCTCACTGTACTTCCAAGCCATTAGCTCTTAATCAATTGAGCCTGCCTGAACCCTATTTAGATTAAAACCTTCCTAGAAGTAGTTCCATACATGTTTAGAGATTTTAAAAAGGAGCATTAAGTGGCTTGTTGTCTCCTCTTCACTTTGGCGTAGCCGCATTGCTTCACCGTGAAGAATCGAGTCTTTGGCGGGTTAAATTGTTGATCGATTTTTAAGAATATATACTCTATACACCTGAAAAAAGTAAGTACATGAATCAGTTAGAAGTATGTAATCTTATCGAAGTTTCAGGAAACTTCAAGTTATTGATTTGATCCCCACTCCCCAAACCAGGAACTGGTGAACAGTGATTTCGCGGCATCCTTCATAACTTACTTCAGCCTATTTCTTTGAGAAATTTCAGTTCTCTTGTAACATTGCTTTCCTCAAAAAAGCCATTAATAATATGGGATCATATGTAGCGGAATTTGTTATACAGCCTTCAGTTTTCATTTCGATGGTCAGATATTAGTAATAACATCCCTTTGTTGAACATACCATTCCCCTTATATGGTGCAACCTCTGCAATTAATTCTTTGTTAGGGTTCAAAAATCAGTTGTCTTGCCTTCTCAAAGTTTTCAGCTTTGCACAACCAGTGCATTATAAGTACTCGTAAATATATTTGGAGGCCAAGACTCCCGTGACCTAACCGACCTCGCTAGAAAAATACAACAAATAGTAAGTAATTAAAGCAGGTAGAAGTTAGCCATCATGATGACCTTACAAGTTACATTAGGCACATCTAGGTTGCAGGAAAATTCCAAGATTTTAATGTTTAGTGGCGATTCTCCACTAAGCTTTCTGCTTAAAAAAAAAAAACAACTAAGCTTTCTTTTAGTTAATTACTTTGTGTCCAGGGAAGAAATAGGAGTTCTGATTGTTCAAACAAAGAAGGTGTGACGGACCGGAAAATTACGCCTTTGGCGCATTGCCCCGCAGGCCGTAATCTCCCCGGTGCGCCATGATGATGAAGCTACGATCCGGGCCTCAAAGCTAGGCAAATGCACGTTCATTCGCCCTCGCAGGCATGCTCGTGGAGCATGACGCAGCTAACTTAGCTTCCACACCATTCCAACTTACCCTTGTCCCGCAAAAGGGTTTAAGGCCATAAGGCCAATGCCAATGCATTTTTCATGCGTCTCTCGGCTTTACCTTTACGTAGGGAATTCATAAATGAATTTCCTAGCTAGGCTGAGCAACCGTCACATTGCCAGTGTCTTGTCCTGGCATAAGCCTTAGACTTTAGCGTAGGCCACACCAAGCCCTTGCCATTTCCCACGTTAACTTGCTTACCATCTCTTCATAACTTGATAGGAAGTATGAGCATCCACTTACGGCATGCAACTAAGCCTCATCAAGTCCGGCCACAATCATCTCTTGCGTCGAGCTACCAAGCTTAGATGATATGAGGGGCCAACGTCTTTGGACCGGCAATGCCGCAACTCATTGCGGCTGCCACGTACCCTTCCCTACTCTAAAGGGATCAAGCACTGCATCAGTAGTTCATCCATGAAGGGACAGAAACTTAAACCAAATCGTTTGCAAGGTGTGGCCTAGCAAAACGGTAATGGCCTGGTCCGTATAGGCCATTCCGCCAAGATGCATAATGATTATGCATCATCGGTCCGCAATATGGCATAACGATGCCTAAGCATCAAATGCCCTCTTCGCGAGGCTACGCAACTATAAATGAGCCTTAGGCATCATTTATGCTCTTAAACTAAGCTATGAAGCTTACTTGGTACATAGTCCGCATATGCACCTTCAACCAACTACCCCTCCCTATATATGTCTTAATGGAATTTCTACAAGTATGGAAAGGGGAGCATATTGACATGCTTGCTTCACTATTCATGGCCGTTGCCATATATTTCTGAAGGACCGACAATGATTGTCGAGTCTCCGTTCTGTTGCACAATGATTGTGCACCACTCGTTCCGTCTGCTGCACAATGATTGTGCACCACTTGTTCTATCTGTTGCACAATGATTACCCACAACGATTACGTACAATGATTGCGCACCACCCGGTCTTCTGACTGTTTCTGTTTATTGCACAATGATTTCGTTGTAAGATCGATCCCGCCTACCCAACTGGCCTAATGCATCATGATGATGCAACATTGGCCTCGCCAAATGCCAAACATAATGCACCATTTTTGGCGCGGTATTGGCCTTAAGCCAATCCACCTTTTTCACGTTGCGGAAGCTTTGGATGAAGCTTCATCACAAGCAAATGGCGCATCTTTTAGCATGCGCCATGCTAAAAACACGGGGTGTTACATTATCACACCCTTCAAAGAATTTCGTCCCGAAATTCAAAACCAAAGCTATTGTGGACAATCTCTTCGAGTTGGATTTCCGAGCAAAGTCCCGTACTGTGAAGCTCGTAAATCGCGGGTTTCTTCAAGTTGTCATGAACAACAATTTAGACCTTCGAGCACATGTCCCATACCACCTGCCCGGGAATCCAAAAAGTGCCCACAACAAAACAAGAATCGCAATTGGCCAGTGCCAAGAGGATATCTCGACAAGGTATCCTGAATGCGCATCCCATACTACGCACTCAGAAGTCCCTAAGGTTCACAAGGTTGAAAGATGTCATCAAAATGACAAAATTTTAGCACAGTGCTGTGTGGATCAGTATCCAGTTGCCCACTAGTCACGACGGTCATCCAGTGCCACTCGTAAGTGGGATGCTAGCCGGTCTGACAACGCACACCCTTGGCGGTGCCAGCGTGTGGGGATGATCGGTCCCATTGTCTACCCACCGTCCCAGGACGGATCTTAGGATGCTCGTAAGCGGGGTGCCACGCAGGCTGGCAAACTCACGGTGCTTATACAAGCTCAACTCGATTCGCAATGTAAGCGGCATAAGAAGTTACCCAACTCTTCTTCCGCGCATAAGTTGGCCTACTCTCCAACTTAAAGTTTTTCCGTTAAGGAAAATACTCGCCAATGAGTCCACTCGCACAAGTCCTAGAGTTTTCTCGGAACTTGCTCGATACCATCGGTGACGGACCGGAAAATTACGCCTTTGGCGCGTTGCCCCGCAGGCCGTAATCTCCCCGGTGCGCCATGATGATGAAGCTACGATCCGGGCCTCAAAGCTAGGCAAATGCACGTTCATTCGCCCTCGCAGGCATGCTCGTGGAGCATGACGCAGCTAACTTAGCTTCCACACCATTCCAACTTACCCTTGTCCCCTTAAAGGGTTTAAGGCCATAAGGCCAATGCCAATGCATTTTCATGCGTCTCGGCTTTACCTTTACGTAGGGAATTCATAAATGAATTTCCTAGCTAGCTGAGAAACCGTCACATTGCCGTGTCTTGTCCAGGCATAAGCCTTAGACTTTAGCGTAGGCCACACCAAGCCCTTGCCATTTCCCACGTTAACTTGCTTACCATCTCTTCATAACTTGATAGGAAGTATGAGCATCCACTTACCGGCATGCAACTAAGCCTCATCAAGTCGGCCACAATCATCTCTTGCGTCGAGCTACCAAGCTTAGATGATATGAGGGGCCAACGTCTTTGGACCGGCAATGCTGCAACTCATTGCGGCTGCCTACGTACCCTTCCCTACTCTAAAGGGATCAAGCACAGACCGTAGTTCATCCATGAAGGGGCATAAACTTAAACCAAATCGTTTGCAAGGCTGTGGCCTAGCAAAAACGGTAATGGCCTGGTCCGTATAGGCCATTCCGCCAAGATGCATAATGATTATGCATCATCTGGTCCGCAATATGGCATAACGATGCCTAAGCATCAAATGCCCTCTTCGCGAGGCTACGCAACTATAAATGAGCCTTAGGCATCATTTATGCTCTTAAACTAAGCTATGAAGCTTACTTGGTACATAGTCCGCATATGCACCTTCAACCAACTACCCTCCTATATATGTCTTAATGGAATTTCTACAAGTATGGAAAGGGGAGCATATTGACATGCTTGCTTCACTATTCATGGCCGTTGCCATATATTTCTGAAGGACCGGCAATGATTGTCGAGTCTCCGTTCTGTTGCACAATGATTGTGCACCACTCGTTCCGTCTGCTGCACAATGATTGTGCACCACTTGTTCTATACATTTGCACAATGATTACCCACAACGATTACGTACAATGATTGCGCACCACCCGGTCTTCGATTTGTTTACATTTATTGCACAATGATTTCGTTGTAAGATCGATCCCGCCTACCCAATCTGGCCTAATGCATCATGATGATGCAACATTGGCCCTTGGCCAAATGCCAAACATAATGCGCCATTTTTGGCGCGGTATTGGCCTTAAGCCAATCCACCTTTTTCACGCTGCGGAAGCTTTGGATGAAGCTTCATCACAAGCAAATGGCGCATCTTTTAGCATGCGCCATGCTAAAACACGGGGTGTTACAGAAGGTAATGTATACATACAAACATAAACCCTAGCATTGCTAGATTCCTCTTGATTGAATCAGTACTTTAAACAAGATCATCATCATAAATACAAATAGATAATTAAGTTATAATTACTATATTCTCTACTCAACCCAACAATATGACAGACTCATTAACAATAATTCAGCATGTAGAACATAGTTTGCCTTAGCATGCACCAGCAGGTCCATGGTGACGGGAGAAAATCTGCACCAGATCCTTTTCTGAATTTTTTAAATCCTCCAATGTAGAATTATAAGCAGCAAGATAACTGGATAACTCTTTCTGGATATTTTCCTCGCGAGAGATTTGTTTCTTAACTAGATTGAACTCATTTTTCCTGTCAACAATGTAACTAGCACGAAATTTGCTTACATTGACCGGAAAACTCCTCAGATGCTCCAGTTGTTTTTTTGTTCGTTTTTCAATCTCACTCTGAATATTTTGGTCATAACTTTTTCTCACCCACTCATATGTACATTTTGTGTCCCGTCTTGCAATCTGCAAAAGCTCCTTGGGATGATCAGAAATTTTCTTTAACTGTTTCCGAATCCATATTTTATGGACCTCCGGAACTGTGCCATGAGACAACATCATGGAAAAACTATAAAGCATCTTGGCTAGTTTCTTCATTGCGTTGACACGCATAATCTCAGAACCGTACATCGAGATTGGATAATAATTTTTTTCAGACTCCAAGTTGTTACGAAGAGCTCCCAAGTTGCAAATATCGTCATACACTTGTTGTTTCTGGCTTCTATAATCTGCATCATGATTCGTCTTGAAAACCACATGGTTAACATAATTAACGACTATGTGTTGCATCTCTCGAAAACTTGTCCATTCTCTCAAAGCTTTCTTCATCGTCTCACACCCCTTGGTTTCAGATTCTAGGGTTTTAAGGTTGGTTCTTCCTTTTCCTCTTTCTGTCTTTTGACTCTTCTCTCCGCTTATCTTCTGTCTCCGATTACTAGGGCAAGGGGTTTTCGCCATTATGAACAAGAAAAATGTTACGATTCTCTCTTTCTCAAGATCACAATCTACCAAAACAGTAGATAAGTTAAACCTGTTATACTAAGCTTGTTTTTATAATCACCAAAAGCTAAAACATCACTATTTATAATACCTTGGTTGAACTTACTAGGTCGACCTAGATGGGATTTCTATTTTGATTTGGTTTCCAAAATCTTCTAACTAGGAATATAATTTGTTTCGGTTTCCCAAAACCTCTTAGGAATCTATTTCCTTATCTATGATTACTCATGAAGGTATCTGTGTAACACTCTGTTGCGCAAATTTGATCATGGAACTTTTATATGCCTCCTAAAAATAATTTCTTACGTACAGTCATCCGGCACTAAACAATGGTCGGAAAACGGTCAATTTTGTTGAAAAGAATGATCGAAAAACTTATAAGAATTAAGAACAACCTAATACCTTTTTTTTATTCAAGAAGATTAGATCAAGTGCTCTACTAATGAGCTACAGCTTACGACAACGAGCATAAAAGCTTTTCTCTTCCATAAATGTAATTGGCCGACTTTAGGAGTCCTTCTATAGGGTGACTCTATTGTATTTTGTCCGTCACACTTTCATGGTCCTCAAAATTGGATTTAAAAAAAGAAGAAAAAAAATCAAAACACTTTCATGGTCCTCAAAATTGGATTTAAAAAAAGAAGAAAAAAAATCAAAATTAACCGATTCTCCATCGTTTTCCTTCGGATTTTTCTGGCCGCGAATTATAACCCCAAAGGTGTTACTATCCATGGACAAAAACTCCAACAAAACAAAATATTCACAAAAACCCCATTCAACATAAATTGTCTATATTATTATCACCAACAACAACAACCCACCACCAGCAACTAGCAACACCACCGACCACCAATCACCGTCACCGTCCACCACCGCCCCCGACGAACACAACCGTGCCACCGACGACCACCACCACAGACCACCGCCGACGACCACCACCACCGCCGCCGAGCAACACCGCCACCTCCACAAAAAATGAATTTCATTGATCAGTATTCAACAAAATGAGAAAAAAACGATGAAACCAAACAGAAAAAATGATGAAACTAAAGTTGGTTTCACCAAAATTAGATGAAACCAAAATTTGGTTTCATCATTTTTCCACGTATTGTCATTTCACCAACACAACTTCAATGATAATACCAAACACGCCGACTTCCAAGTCAGGCCGAATAAACTAGAAAAAAATCAGGTGAAACCAAAATTTGGTTTCATCATAAAAGAAAGGAGAAGAAAGAAAGAAGAAAAAATGAAACACAATAAGGTGAAACCTACCACCATCGTCAACTGCACCACCCCCATCGCCGCCATAACCAACAACATCATTACCTCCTCAACTAGAATTAGGTTCAACATAAAACAATCCACCTGTGTCTCACAATCAAAAATTGGTTTCATAGAGATCAATATTCAACAAAATGAAAAAAATACGATGAAACCTAATTATGTTTCATTATTTTTTCCACATATTGTCATTTAACCAACATAACATCAATGATGAAACCAAACACGTCGACTTCCAAGTCAGGCCGAATAAACTAGGCAGAAATAAGCTGAAACCTAAATTTGGTTTCATCATAAACTTAATTTTCATCATTAAAATCTTTGGTTTCATGATAGAAAATAGGCAAGTTTATGATGAAACCTAATTTGGTTTCATCATAAATTTACTGTTTTCATCAACCAAAACTGTCATAGTTTGATGAATCCAATTTGAAGGTATTGATGATAGTTTTAGATGATAGAAGGAGGAGGCAGAAGTAGTGCTGGTGGCGGATCTGACATGTGGTGGTGGGAAAAAACAGAAGTAAGAGGAGGCGGTGTTGTTGATGGAAAATCAGGACATAGAAAGAGAAGAAGGTGATGATGGTGTTAATGGAGGAGACGGAGGTGTTGTTGGTGGCGGGTCTGGACATAGCAGCTGGTTTGGTGGTGGCGAAGCTACCGTTGGTGATATATCTGAACATAAAAGTAGAAAAAACGAGAAGGAGGTGTTTGTGGAGAAGATGAAGGTGTTGTTAGTGACGGATCTGGACATAACGGCTGGTTTGGTGATGGCGGAGCTACTGTTGGTGATAGATCTGAACATAAAAGTAGAAGAAAAGAGACGGAGGTGTTCGTAGAGGAGACGGAGGCATTCGTGGAGGAGACAAAGGTGTTGCTGCTGGTGGTGACGGAGGTGTTGCTGGTGGTGGTGACGGAGGTGTTGCTGCTGGTGTACTTGTGGAGATATTTGTTGTTGTTGGTGGTGATGGTGGTGGGGAGAAGGAGACGGAAGAAAAAAGAAAAAAGAAAAAAGAAAGGATAGAAGAAGAAGAGATAAAAAGGGTATGTTTGACTTTTTTTAAGTAATAAAAACTAAATTTACTCATTATTATTTGACCTGAAGTTTTTGTGCCACTTTTTAATCAAATGGTTTTTATTTATTAAAAATAATATGGTTGGATGTTTTTTACCACTACTTTGGTTACCTTAGTGTTTTATGACTAGTTTTGTATTTACATTAATAACTCAAAATACAACTTTTGGTCGTTCATCTAACCTTCTTGTAATATCTAAATTAGTTAGAGATTTGAATTTTCCTAATTCTATTAAGTTTCTTAATTTAATTTGATTTTCTTTTATTAGTCTTAGTACTAATATTAGGAATCATTGAAGCCTATATAACAAAAAGGCTAGTATTGTTATTTTCTTAGCTAAGACTTAAGATTTTTGTTCGGATTGGTGGAACAAGTATTTTTCTCGTTTCATGATAATGAGTTTATCTTCCAGCAACACTGACAACAAAGGGTTGGGAAGGCTTCTGATCAAACGAGAAAAAAGATTGATAAGTCATGTGCGTCCTCTCAAAAGAAACTGTAAAAGATTGTCAATTGCAGATCTCTTAGATGACTGTCTAAGCCATGTATATCGAAAGCTAGAATCCAAGACTGACCAAAGTTCCTTCCGTTTGGTTTGTCGTCACTGGCTCCGTATTCAGAACAACACCCATGAGTCATTATGGGATATCGATAATTCTAATTGTAGCTTATGTAAATCACCAAAATTTAGTCCTGAAATATTTTCTATGATTCTTTTCAAGTTGTTGATTCGTTTCCAACACCTGAAATTTTTGAATCTAAGCGGCCTCCCTAAGGTAACAAATTACATTGCATCACGGTCACAATTCTTGGGATCAAAAGTTCAGTTTTTAAACTTAAAGTATTGCGATCAGTATTCAGATATGGAGCTGTCTTTGTTTCTTTCTTCGTTCCCTCGTTTGACATCGGTAGTTCTGAGCGGTTCTTTTATCAATGATAAAGGTTTAGAAAACCTGGGAAAATGTTGTGCATCTTTAGAGAAAATCGAGCTGGGAAGCTGTCAGGGTATTACTGACAAAGGTTTAGATGTCTTGGCAAAATGTTGTGCATCCTTAAAGATCGTTAATCTCAACGGTTGCCAAGGCATTACTGATAAAGGCTTAGAAGTTCTGGCAAAATGTTGTGCATCTTTGAAAAATGTTGAGCTCGGATGCTGTAAATATATTACTGATGAAGGTATAAAAGTCCTGGCAAAATGTTGTGCATCCTTGGAGAAAGTAAACCTCGGAAACTGTCAAAGGATTACAAACAAAGGTTTAGGTGTCCTGGCAAAAAGTTGTGCATCCTTAAAGATCGTCAATCTCACAGGTTGCCAAGGGATTACTGATAAAGGCTTAGAAGTTCTTGCAAAATGCAGTGCATCCTTGGAAAATGTTGAGCTCGGATACTGTCAACACATTACTGACAAAGGTATAGAATTCCTTGCAATGGAGAAATGTTGTGCATCCTTAGAAATTGTGGATCTCACATGCTGTCAAGGGATTACTGATTCAGGACTAAGTTCTCTCATAAAAACTGTTCCAAACTCCATTCACTTAGAATTTCATATTGCAAAAACGTAACTGGTACCGGCTTTCTTGGGTGTCCGAAGACCTTGACTACAGTTGATGCAACGGACATGTGTAAACTTACAATGGAGGGGGTTAAAGCAATTGCAAGTGGTGGTGGGATACAATATCTAAAGCTATCAGGAAGAGCAGTTAACAGTCAAGTAGTCATAACTATTTCAAAAGGTTGTCCTCTATTAAAATCATTGTGGCTGAAATCTTGTCATCTGGTAGGACTTAAAGGATGGACAGCTATTAGTTTGTATTGCAAAAACTTGGAATACCTTTACGTGAGTGATTTCCCAAATTTATGTGATCAAAGTTTACAAGCTCTGCAGGATTAAGGGTGCACACGGTACGGTTCGGCTCGGTTCTTGCCGAGGCCGAGTACCTGTACCTCCCCCACCTCGGTTCCAAAATTTTGGACCGGTACCTGTACCTTGTACCTCGGTTTCGGTACCATTCGGTAACAGATCGGTACCAGGTACGGTACCGGTACCAATCGGTGCCAATGTTGACAATTAGTAACATACCAAGCAGGGACCATAATTTCTAGGTTCGCAGAACTCATTCGTTAATTTTCATGTTCCCATTGAAATATTTGATTAAAATAACAGAGTAGTGATTTGGATAACTACAATTCAGACTAAAACACTCAGTTGGAGGTCTATGAAAGCATAGTTCACGAATGTTTGATGGTTTCCTTTAGCCGTCAGCACTCTGCAAGTTTGTATCGATGGTCAGTGTACCTTTGGTAGAGAAAAAAAAATACTGCACATATTTATTCTACAACAGTCGTATCTTTTAACCAAGGTTGAGTAGGTGTCGAATTTGGAAACACAAATTTAGAAATGAAAAATATATTAGAATTATCTCCATGGTTTAATCATTACAGTCTTCTGAGGTAAGAGAAGGAAGCATAAACACATGCAGAACAAGATTTTACAACAAATGTTAGCCAAACCCCAACGTCACAAAGCCACACAAAGAAGAAGAGGCTAACGTAGAGCTAACAGAAGAACCCACACATAAATCTAGTACAAGTATTTTTGCCCTTAACGAGTTGTGTTTGTCCCAATTTAGATGGTTTCGCTTCTGCATCTCTCGGTACACTCGGTCCGGTACGGCACGGGACTTGGGCAGGACCTGTGCCAGCATGCCTCCTCAGCCTCGGTTCCTATTTTTTGGACCGGTACCTGTACCCCCTTCCTCGGTTCGGTACAAAAACAGGTACGGTTCCACCGGTTCCGGGACGGTCCGTCGGTCCAGCTCGGTTCCTGTGCACCCTTATGCAGGATGGGTGTATCAAGCTTTCCTACTTATATATAGATTGTTGGAGCGAGTTGGATTTTGAACTTTTCAAGCAAAAAAGACCAAATGTGCATCTCCAGAAGAAGAAAAAATGATAAAGGGCAACTTAATTTAAAATCCCTTTACGTGAATGATTGCCCAATGTTATGTGATCTAAGTTTGCAAGCTCTGCGGGATGGGTGTAACAAGCTTTCTTACTTATCTATAGACAGTTGGAGTGAGATCGCGCGCTTTTAAACTTTTCAAGCAAGAAAGACCTAATGCGTATCTCCGGATCGCCAATTATTTCCGGAAAGACTTGCAAGAAGCTTCAGTTTGCTAATATTGGTTGGCTATTTTCTTAGCCTGTTTTGATATTTAAGTGTTTATTTTGTTCTAATTAAATGTTATTTGATGGACCCTTTTTATGTTTTCTCTAGTGCAACAGCACAATCATAATAAAATTTGTCACACCAACAAAAGTATTTTCGTTCCAATCCCATTTTCATGATTTCTGCGCTTCTCAATTCTTTTTTTTTTTTTTTTTATCGGTCAAGAGGAAAATTCATTGAAAAAAGGTACTTAACGGGGTACCTCAACCCAATAAAAACAACCGAAACAAAAAAGGGAAACCGAAAGGGAATTCGGTCACCTAAAGAAAGACGAAAAGAAACAAAAGTACAAATAAACCAAGAAGGTATTGCGACCTTACTTTTCAAAATCAAGCTCAATGAGAATGATAGAAATTCGTGTCCCATAATGCTATCACCATATTGGCCGTTAAACCTAGCATTTTAGTGTTAGACTAGGAGTCTAGGGGTCTAAGACCCATTTTCTTCAGCTATGTCTTAATGGACGTCATTGAGCAGACTCAACTAAGATACCCCTTGACTAAACCGTGGTCGCTAGATATAATATTTCGTGAAAACCCCTATTATATACCAAAGGTCTGAAGGTATATTTAGGGTTTGATTCCCTTTCAGTTACCTGAGACGGAAAAACAACCTCATGCAGTTGTAATTTTTTTAATTTTTTTAATTAAGGTTCAGTTATTAACGACTTCGAAATCAGATCACTCGCATCATGGGTAAAAGAAAACGTAAAAGAAAGCAGTTTAGAGATCTCCCGCGGGTGACTG
This sequence comes from Papaver armeniacum, assembly GCA_023531295.1. Taxonomy (NCBI): domain Eukaryota; kingdom Viridiplantae; phylum Streptophyta; class Magnoliopsida; order Ranunculales; family Papaveraceae; genus Papaver; species Papaver armeniacum. The sequence goes on from JAJJWW010009864.1 coordinate 67,352, forward strand.
TCTAAGCCTTGTCTATCAGAGCCTAAAATCCAGTACTGACTATAATTCTTTTGGTTTGGTATGCCGTCACTGGCTCCATGATCAGAACAATATGCATGAGTCGTTATGGGATATCTCTTATTCTAGTTCTAGCTTACGGAAAAAAACTTGTATTAGTACGGAAAACTTTTCCATAATTCTTTCCAGATTTAAACACCTCAAAGTGTTGTGTTTAAGTAGCGACTCTGAGGTAGTAACAGATCAACGGATTATTGATATAGGTAGAGAAGTCCTTACAAAAGGTTGTGCATATTTAAAGGAAATCAACCTCAACTTACTTACCGATCAAAAAAAAAAAAAAAAAGACTGTCGATTGATAACTGATAAAGGCTTAGAGGTCCTGGAAAAATGTTGTACATCCCTAGAGAAAATCGGCCTCAAATACATTACTGATGAAGGTTTAGAAGTCCTGGCAAGATATTGTGCGTCTTTAAAGACAGTTGACCTCGGACACTGTGAACGGATTACTGATAAAGGTCTTGAAGTCCTTGCAAAAAGCTGTAAATCTTTAGAGAAAGTCGTTCTCTCTCAGTGTGACGGGATTACTGATTCGGGAATAACTTTTCTCATACAAAACTGTTCCAAACTCCATGCACTTAATATTGCATGTTGCAGCAGGGTAACTGGTATTGGCTTTTTTGGGTGTCCGAAGACCTTGACTTGTGTTGATGCATTCGACGTGCCTAAACTTACTATTGAAGGGATTAAAGCAATCACGAGCGGCGGTGGGATTGAATCTCTGCGTCTATTAGGAAATGCTGTTAATAATGAAGCAGTTATAACCATTTCAAAATGTTGCCATGTACTAAAGATATTGCAGCTAGAACCTTGTCATGGGATACAACTTGAAGGATGAAAAGCTTGGTCTGTATTGCACAAACTTGAAAGCGGTTTACGTGGTTGATTGCCCGAAGTTATGTCATCTAGGAGTGCAAGCTTTGTGTAATGGGTGTGACAAGCTTTCCTATTTATTTACAGACAGTTGTATCTGTAAGGACCCTCAAGCTCGTCAATGCTATTAGACCGGTCAAGAGACGATTTACCCACTAAGGACTCGATTAGTTTATATAGATTTTAATTATTAGAAATTAATCTAACAACGATTTAGATACAAAACTAGTATCGTTAGTTAGATGTCGAAAAGTTATGCGAAATGGACTACTCGAACGTGTCATTCAGATATCAGATGAAGAAGATGTTATTTTTCAGTTAACCGACCTGGCTACCCTTAACGTTTGGGTGGGTGCCTTTATCATGGGTCGTTGGCCTTATCACCAAAACGTGTCGAGAGAAGACTCTCACTATCTCTTTTGTTCTTATTTTTAAGTTAACCGACCTGGACCTTGACTTGACTTTGGACGTTGACGGTTAGTTGACCTGTGACCGTAAGTTTGACCGTTAGTTGACTCAGATAGAATGGATCTTAGTTTATTGCGCCGGTTAGTGGACTTGGGCTTAGGACTAGTTTTCCTATAATTGATGAATTGAACCCTTGTGGTCTGAGTTAGCCTTTAGCTTCTTCTACAAAGTTGTAGATGTTCATAAGAGTAGCTAATGGACTTTGGAACCAATCTAATTGAATTAGTAGACCTTAGATATGCTAAAGATAGATAAATAAAAGGTGTAGAACCTTAAGTGGGCCTAGAATCGTTAGATATAATTGTATGATTCTTGTGTGGGCCTTTTGGCTAGATTCTTAGACTTCTTGTATGATTAACAGTTAGTCTATATTAACAACGACCGATTCAAAGGATGAACCAGTGGATCATGGATCTCGAGGTAGGCGTGGCTTGTCATCAAAATAGGTGGGGATTTATATTTAGCTCTCTTGTGATTATTGGTGTTTTCCTTTACAAAAGTTTATTTTTAACAAATTCATGCATTGTCTGATAGTGTATTCCATGCATTGTTTTATTTTAAATTTCCAATGTACTGTTGATTTTTGTTGATCTTTCCATGGTTTGGAAAGAAATTGTAATGCTTTGTTTGTCTATATGAACTATTTGGGAAATAAGAATTTCCATTTGATTGTTTGGAAATGAGAATTTCCATCTAAGGTATATAGGCTACTGCTCCTTCATTTATACCTACTTACTTTTACAAGCTTGGTAAAGGGGCGGCATGAATTGGTAGAGGGGCGGCAAGTATGATAGCAATGTCCCTCTTATTGGTTAGGGGGTGTCCTATAGGGGTGTAGATTGACTAGATTATCCTTTTCACCTTAAATTAACCAAAATCAAATCAATTTTTTTAAACTTAATGAATCAGAAAAATCAAATTAGTTTTTTTTCATCTTCTTCTTCATCTTCTCTTCTCCTCCATCAATCCTAACCTCCATTAAAACCGAAAATTTCATCGTCTTCGATTAATCGGCGATTTGAAAAATGTTTGGAAAAACCCAGTTAGGGTTTTGTTTATCGTGTTGGATTTAAGTTAATTTTGTATCAAAAATTAAGGTTTTGTATGAAAAATTGAAATTGAAATTTCTGGGTTTATGCGAGTTACGGTTGGTAACAACTCAATTACGAACCGTAACTGGAGATTTTGAAGAACATACGGTTGGTAATAGTTCAATTACTAACCGTATGTTCTTAGTTTTGAGAATATGTTCAGTTACGGTTTTTATTTGCATCATATTTATCAACCGTAATTGAGTTACGGTTTGTTACTCAAACAACCATACCAACCGTAAATATTCCTGTGTCTTAAGAATTTATCAAATAATGATTTACGGTTCAAAGTTAAGTTGACACACCAACCGTAGGGTAATTACGGTTGGTCTCGATTCATTAGTTACCAACCGTAACTGGTTTTATGATTGGATCTTCCCCAAATTTAACCAGTTACGGTTGGTCACGAGCAAAATTGCAACCGTAAGTTCTTATGCAAATTCAAAAGTTTTGATTTTGTTATGTAGTTTAGATAATTTTGAGCGAGAAAAAGCTAATTGGAACCTATTTATAAGTATATCGGGTTACTGGAATCACTCATTTTGGTTGAGTGAATCAAAATCTAGGGTTTCACAAATATCACATAAGTTTTCTTTTTCTTCTCCTCTAAATTTTTTTTTTTTTGATAACTCTAAAAATCTGATTTAGAGTTATAATAAGTAAAAATTAATTATCAACACTAATCTTGATTATCATTACTAATCTTGATTATTAACAATAAGGGCTAATTAGTCATTTCCTTATTTTTCATTGATAAGGGGCACTTGAATTTACTTGTAATGACCTTTTTTGTCTTATTCACTTGCCGCCCCTCTACCGATTCCTACCGCCCCTTTACCAAGCTTGTACTTTTATTGCAATAACTAGGTGGCGGGACGAGTTCACCATATAGCTATCTAGGTGCGGGACGAGTCACCATTATTAGTAAATTGTTTGGAAGGAGTTAGATCCATATACATGATTGTTTACCTATGTGATTTGGTTGTGTTTAGAGTTTAGGGGAAACAAGATTTGTTTTAAAATCATTTCCAATGATTGCATGAAAGTTAAATGTTATTCCAACGGGGCACCCCTTTTAGGGATGATGTGCTCACCCATTCTCACTTTTAGTTTCAGTGACAGATCAAGATGTGCACGTGGCGACTTCGAGGAGTTGATTACTTTAGTTAGCTTCCGCTATATTTAATTTGTGTCTATATTTTATTTGTAAATCATTTCACTATTGAATATGTATCATTTGAGAGGAATTCGTATATTTATTTCAGAGAGGGTTTAGATTTGGGTTAAACTTTGTGTAGGACATTTCTTATTGTTTAGATAGATAATTTAGATCCTTAATGCCTTTTTATTTAGTTAATTTTTTGGATTAGTCAGCTGCTAGTTTTGGGGGCGCTACAGTATTAATTATGCTCTTAATCTTTTCAAGCGAAGTAGACCCAATGTGCATCTGCTCGTGTTCAGTACACGCAGAAGCCTGAACCAAGCTTCGATCATATTATTTGGCTATTTGCTTACATCAGTTTGATATTTAGGTGTTTATTTTATTTGTTATGGTTACAAGATGATTCACGTTTTGCTTTTCGGATATCTACTAAAGTAACAACAATAGTTTGCTATTTCTTGTATTGTTGCTTATTTTCTTCACTTTAATCTTCTCATGATGTTTATCGTGTCTGTAGCTATATCTCCTATATATCCCATATAACTATGATGTTGATTTAATTATTACTCCTACATCAGGCTTCCAATTACTCTTTATTTATATTTTCTGTTTGAGGTTATGGATTCATGAACATAGCTAGCTAGACTTGGACATCTAGCTAACCAGTTGTGCCTTTCTGTTAACTTAGGATTTCCATTTCGATAGCTAGGTTTCCTAGTTTTGATTGACTTCCTTTTTCTTTGATTGACTTTCCTTTTCCCGCCCTTAGTAGTATATATATAATTAGGGCCTAGTGCGTCGTAAAGAAAAATCATCCAACATTATTATTATCGTTCTCTAGGTTTTGTCTTAAACTCCAGATTACTTCAAAAACTAGTATTGCAGTACGATGGGTTGTTTTTCATCCAGGTTCGATGATGGCAAAGGTAAACTCCAGATTACTTCAAAAACTGCAAAAGAAGAAAGATCGATAGATGATGATGCACATCCTTGCAAGAAAACTTTGTCAATTACAGATCTCCCCGATGATTGCCTAGGCCTTGTATATCAGAACTTAAAATACGGTAATGACCATAGTTCTTTTGGTTTGGTTTGCCGTCATTGGTACCATATTCAGAACTACAATCACGAGTCGTTATGGGATATAGCTTATTCTAAATATAGTCTACGTGAATCACAAAATATTAGTCCGGAAAGCTTTTCCAAAATTCTTTGCAGATTGTTGATTCGGTTCAAACACCTCAAAAGATTGTCACTAAGTGGTCTCCCTGAGGTAACAGATTATATTGCATCACAGTCGCAACTTTTCGGATCAAAAGTTCAATTTCTATGCTTAAGGTATTGCGTCAACTGTTCGGATAACAAGTTGTCTTTAATATTTTCCTCGTTCCCTCGTTTGGCTACGATACGTTTGAGCCATTCTCAGATTACTGATAAGGGATTAGAAGTCCTAGCAAAATATTGTGCATCCTTAAAAACAGTCGACCTCAAAAACTGTCAAAGGATTACTGACAAAGGTTTAGAAGTCTTGGCAAAAAGTTGTGCATCCTTAGGAGAAGTTGATCTCACAAGCTGTCAAGGAATTACCGATTCAGGAATAAGTTTTCTCATACAAAACTGTTGCAAACTCCATTTGCTCAACATTTCAGGTTGCAGCAGGGTCACTGGTACTGGGTTTGTTGGTTGTCCAAAGACCTTGACTGAGGTTTCTGCAACAAGCATGCCTAGACTTACTACAGATGGGATTAAAGCAATTGCGAGCGGAGGTGGGCTTCAACGTTTGTATCTATCAGGTAGTGCAGTTAATGATGAAGCAGTTATTACTATTTCAAAAGGTTGTCCTCTATTAGAGGTATTGACCCTGACATTTTGTCATGAAGTACAACTTGAAGGATGGAAAGCTATTGGTTTGTACTGCAGAAACTTGAAAACCATTTACATTTTTCGGTGCCAGAATTTCTGTGATCAAGGGTTGGAATATTTGTGTTACGGGTGTAACAAGCTTTCCTATTTATTTCTAGACAGTTGGAAACAGAGTGAATATGCTCGTAAGATTTTCAAACGAGAAAGACGCCATGTACGTATCATATGCTGAATGATCACTAGTGTCCCACATATTGGTGAAGTGGCACTGAAGGGAAACTAGAATTTTGGGGTCTCATATACGCACTGCAACAAGCTTAATTTGCTAATATTGTTATTTAGGTGTTTACGATTCAGTTTTATATATGAGAAGATTCACGTACTGCAATTTCAGATGATATTGTTACTTCTGTAATTTCAATTCATGCAGCCTGTCTCAGTGATTTCAACTGATAGTTACTTTGTGCATCTTCAATTCAAGCTACATAATGATACGTCTACGCAATATCTTTCATTACAAGTAATATGATCAGTCCATAATAATCCATGACCTGTGCTAGTTACATTAATCTAGGTTTCAGTAAAATCCAAGTTTTATGAGTTGACCTCAGATACTGTTGGAGGATCACTGATCAAGGTTTAGAAGGCCTGGCAAAATATTGTGGATCCTTATAGAGGATTGTTCTCACACATTGTCAAGGGATTACTGATAAAAGTTCAGAAGTCCTGGCCGATTCTTGTGCATCCTTACAGAAAGTTGATCTCAGATACTGTCAGAGAATCAGTGGTCGAGGCTTAGAAGTTCTGACAAAACGTTGTGTATCTTTAGAGAAAGTCGATCTGGATGGTTGTGAATGGATTACCGATTCAGAAATAAGTTGTCTCAAAAAATTGTTCCAAACTCCATTCACTTGGCATTTCATTTTGCCGCAATGTAACTGGTATAGGCTTTCATGGCTGTCCGAAGACCTTAACTGCAGTTGAGGCATAAAATACGTATAATCTTACAACAGAAGGGATTAAAGAGATTGCGAGTGGAGGTGGGATTCAATCTTTAAGTCTAAGGGGAGATGTAGTTAATGACGAAGCAGTTATAACTATTTCAAAAAGTTGCCCTTTATTAAAATCGTTGTGGCTAGAATCTGTCGACGAGGTACACCTTCAAGGATGGAAAGCTATTGGTCTGTATTACAGAAACTTGGAAGACCTTTCGGTGGAATTTATGTGATCAAGGGATGAAAGCTTTGTGTTATGGGTGTGAAAAACATTCCTCTTTATGTGTAACCAGTCGAACACATAGTGATTTTTCTCGTGAGCTTTTCAAGCGAGAAAGACCCCAATTTAGTGTTTTCAGGCTGAATGATCACAAATGTCGTATACTGGCACTGAATCAGAAACACATTGTGAGTATCGTTTGGTTATGTTCTTAGATCTTTTTTTTAATGGTTATTTCAGTGCTTTTTTATGAGATTCACTTCTTGCGTTTCTGATTTCATAACTACATATTCATTTTCTAAAGTTGCAACTTACAATAATACTTCGCTATTTTTTGCATCTCATGATGAACCTGGAGAAGTAGACTCGAAATTTTACAGTGCGGCACAACACATTGCAACAAGCTTCGATTAGTTTGCTAATATTCCTGGCAAGTTTGAGGCCTTTATGATTTATTTGAGGCATATCAATTTTTTCTCCCAATACATACAGATGCCTATGGGGTGTCTAAATTGGACAAAAGACCAATCTAGTTTTTTAAATGCTTTTGCGAATTCGATTGACTTCACACAGGTTATCTTGTTAAGTAGGCTTCTAGTACATACGTCACATGCAATCTTGGTTTGTTACAATCTATCGTTGCAATTTTTCAAGTTGTATGCCGGAAACATTAACAAGACTTGGATTTTCGGTTTGCATTGTGGCTGTAGGTGAAAAGGGTCTTTCTCGTGTCTTCATAATGAGTTTATCATCTAGCCTCTATGACATCGTAAGCTCCGGCTTACTTATTTAAAAGCAGTGAAAGAAGAAAGATCGATAGATTATTACCACACGTATTAGATAGATAGTAGTATAGTGGCTGAAAATTGGTCATAAGAGTATCGAAAAGACAGGGTCAAGTCAAAACACCGACAGGGTCCTGCTAAATGAAATAATCAGCAATTCATATGGGAGATAAGAATGCAAACAAAAAATCTACCACACCTCGGTTTTAACCACGGTTAGTGTTTTTGTATACATTCTTTCTCTCCACCACCTCGCAAGTAGTTCCAGCTACTATCTATCTAACATCTATGTTCTGACGAAATATCATCGAGGTTATTTATTCGGTGGTTACAATGTTGTCATGAGGAGGTACAACTTAAAGCATGGAAGGCTATGTTGGATATTTTCAAGATTGTTTGCCGCTATCCGGGGGGTCCGAGGGGGCGTAGCCCCTCCAGGCTGTGTTCGACCTCCTTCTTGGAATGGTTATAAGAAGAAATTTAAGCATGCTGAGACTGACTATGACTTAGAAGGTTTGCAGCGTCATCTTCGTATAGAAGAGGACTCTCATAAACGAGAAATTAAGGATAGTCAAGGTTAACAGTGTAGATTTTTCTAAGACACCAAATGCTTTGAAACCTAATAATGATACTCAGTTTAAGAAGCAACATCCCAACAAGAAGAGTAAGAAGAAGGGGCCTTGCTTCTTCTGTGATAAACCTAACCATTTTGTTCGTGACTGTCGTCTCAAGAAGAAACGTTAACAGACACAAAAAAAGGAGGCCAATATGGTTGATAAAAAACTTGTTATTGTGTAGTGCAAGCCGCCAATGCCGTTTCTAATAACGAGGGTGGATGGTGGTACGACAGTGGTTCAAATGTCCACATCTGTAAAGATAGACATCTTTACAAGACATATGAACCGGTGATTGGCGAAGGAAATGAAATTACTTCTGCAAATAAATATCGAAGCAAAGTAATTGGAAAGGGCACTGTGGAACTTCCGTTTACTTCGGAAAAGACTGTTACTCTTACTAATGTTTTACATGTACCAGATGTTGTGAGAAACCTTATTTCCGGCGACCTTGTTATGAAGGCCGGATTCAAGACGACCTATGATTGTAGTAAGTTTATATTGTCTAAAAATGGTGTATTTGTTGGACAAGGATATGCTTGTAATGGGATGGTTACGCTTAATTTAATAAATAATGGTTCTTCTTATATTGTTGACTCCGTTGATTTATGGCATGGTAGATTAGGACATGTCAATTATGGTTCCCTTACAAACATGAGAAAATTAGGATTAATTTCTGATTGCAATTTTGATAACATATCTAAGTGTGAAATCTATGTACAAGCAAAAATACATAGAATATCCTTTAAATCTGTAGTAAGAAATTCTACCTTGCTTGAATTAGTGCATAGTGATGTTGGTGATCTTAAGAATCATATGACTCGTGGTGGAAACAAATACTATGTTACTTTTATTGATGATTGTACTAGGTATGCTTATATTTACTTAATGAAATCTAAGGATGATGTATTTGACATGTTCAAAATATACAAAGCAGAAGTAGAGACACAATTAGGACATAAAATTAAAATTTTACGTTCTGATCATGGTGGTGAGTATTTTCCTAATGAATTTAAATTCTTTTGTCAAGAGCATGGTTTAATTCATCAATCTACTGCACCTTATACACCTCAACAAAATGGTGTTGATGAAAGGAAAATAGAACTTTGGTAGAGATGGTTAATGCTATGCTTATTAGTTCTAGTTTGCCTAATTCTTTGTGGGGTGAAGCAATGTTATCTGCATGTTATATTTTGAATAGACTTCCTTTGAAAAAGAAGGATGTTTCTCCTTATGAATTGTGGTTTAATAGGAAACCTAATTTGAGAAGACTTAATGTCTGGGGTTGTTTAGCATATGTTAGGAAGCCTGATCCTAAAAGACCTAAGTTAGGAAATAGGGCGTATAAATGTGCTTTTGTAGGTTATTCACTTAACAGTATTACTTACAGATTTTTAATCCTTGACACTTTTGAGATTATAAAATCTGTAGATGTGGAATTTTTTGAGAACTTGAATAGGAATAGTTCCCAAATACAACCCATAGAAAACCCATTGTTACCTAGTCTAGAATCTATAGAGACTAATAACAATGATGAACATTCTGCTCCTACTCGAGGCATATAAGATGTTTCTTAAATTGTAGAAGATATCGAACCTAGAAGAAGTAAGAAAGCAAGAAAAGCGAAAACCTTTGGTCCAGAATGGGTACAATATCTTGTAGAGGGTAGTAAGAATGAAATTCTTAGTGTTACTAAATATGTTATGCATGTTGATGATGACCCTAAAACTTATGCTGAGGCTATGAGTTCCAGATATGCTGACTTTTGGAAAGTGTCAATCGATGATGAAAAAAATTCTCTTTTGACTAACGGTACTTGGATATATTGTGATTTACCTCCAGGCGTAAAGCCTATTGGATGTAAATGGATAATCAAAAGAAAGATGAATGCCGATGATTCCATTGATAAGTTTAAAGCCAGATTAGTTGCTAAGGGTTATAAGCAAAAACATGGAATTGATTACTTTGATACATATGCTCCTGTTGCTCGCATCTCATCTATTCGTTGTTTAATAGCACTTACTTCTGTTCACAAGTTAATTATTCATCAAATGGATGTCAAAACTGCTTTTCTAAATGGTGACTTAGAAGAAGAGATATATATGGAACAACCTGAAGGTTTCATATTACCAGGCCAAGAAAAGAAGGTTTGCAAGTTGGTTAAATCTCTTTATGGCTTGAAGCAGGCTCCCATGCAATGGCATGAGAAGTTTGATAAAGTAGCTTTGTCATTTGGTTTTGTTGTGAATGATGCTGACAAATGTATCTATAGTAAGCATGATAGTTCTGGATGTGTAATTCTTTGCTTATATGTTGATGACATGCTTATCATTGGATCTGGCATGTCTGTTGTGAAAGAAACAAAGAAGTTTCTTTGTTCTAACTTTGATATGAAGGATTTAGGAGAGGCTGATGTAATCTTGGGAATTAAGATCCTAAGAAAGGGGAATGAGTTTTCCTTAACCCAATCTCATTATATTGAGAAATTTCTCAAGAAGTGTGGTCACTTTGATGACAATCCAGCACCTACTCCTCTAGACCATACTATCAAGTTAATGAAGAACACTGGTCGTACTCATGCACAACTTGAATATTCCAGTGTTATTGGAAGTCTTATGTATGCTATGCATTGCACAAGACCGGACATAGCCAAGCCGTGGAGTGTTATGTCGTTTCTCAAGTAATCCGGAGTTGAATATCGGAAGGAAGTTTCAAGAGTTATGGCTTACTTGAAAGGAACAATTGATTTTGGTTTGCATTACCAAGGCTATCCCGCTATATTGGAAGGGTACAACGATGCTAACTGGAACAATGTAGAATCCAAGTCCAAATCGACGTCTGGATGGATTTTTACATTAAGGGGTGCTACTGTGTCTTGGAGTTCCAAGAAGCAGACCTGTATTTCTGATTCAACCATGTTTTCAGAATTGATAGCCTTAACTAATGCATGTAAGGAGGCAGATTGGCTTAGAAACCTACTTATGGATATTCCATTTTGGAAGAAGCCATCTCCAGGAATCTTGATTAATTGTGATAATCAAGCTACAATCTATAATGTCTATAATAAGACTTATAATGGAAAGTCTAGACATGCAAGTCTTAGACATCAAATGGTTAGGCAACTACTCAAGAAAGGAGTAGTTACGGTTAACTTTATTGAATCAAAGAAAAACTTGGCAGACCCATTTACGAAAAGTCTACCAAATTCAGTGGTTTCAATAAAATGTAAATAAATGGGACTAAGGTCTGTGAAGGAAGGTTGATCTCCCATAGCAGAAACCCAACCTATGTTTTGAAAAAGATAAACAAGGTTCAATGTGGTACCAACAAGTTATGGATAGAGATTATGGAGCACTAATATAAAACTTCCCATTTCTAATTAGCGCTGGTTTCCGCAAGAAAACAGGATGGATATAAATCCTTAATGAGTTTATAATTTTTTACAGGTGCATCGCAGAAACACCTTGGAGACTTACCTATATGAGTATGGAAATCAGGACGTTTCCTAAGAGAAGAAGACTGTTCTCTAAAGAAGACTCATGAATCCAGGATATAAGCACATGGCCATTAACGTGCTAAGCTACAGAACACGTGATTTTATGAAATCAATATGTGTGGAGATTCCGGTTTTATCATAAGGGGTATTTGGTTCAAGACTAGTTTCACCATAAAACCTCGATAAGGCTTTGAATTTCTTACACTAAGTGAAGGTTCAAATCCAAAAGATACCTATTATTTATGTATTGATTTCAACGATGATGCTTAGTCTCAATATAGCTTGAACTACGTTGGCTTGATCCCACTCGGGTACATAGGCAGTCACTTTTGTGATGCAGTCACTCTGATTTAAAAGTTTAAAACTTTTTTTTTATGTTTGTTTTTTTTTTCAATTTTGAAAATAGGGGGAGAATGTTGGATATTTTCAAGATTGTTTGCCGCTATCCAGGGGGTCCGGGGGGGCGGAGCCCCTCCCGGCTGTGTTCGACCTGACAGGCCAGGTCGTGGGGGTCTAGGGGCAACGCCCCCCTAGCAGAGTCTGAGACAGCGTCTCGTGGAAATTTTTTGTGGTTTTACTTTGGAAAATCTAGAAGTTTTCATTAAAATTTGAATATACGCGTCTCTTCAAGCGAGAAAGATCCACGTTTATCTCAGCTGACGAATAATCACTAATGACTAATGTCGTATACTGTTGAAGGAGTATATGGTTGCAATTTGATTAACGTAGACGTAGAAAGCAAGCATCAATAGGATTTCCATTTCTAGTCCTAGTACTATTTGGAATATCGACGCCCTATATAATAAGGCTTAGTATATTGTAGAGAAAGATCATCCAGCATTATTATTTGACTTATCAATATTTTCTAGTTTTTTTTTTAATGCTTTTGCAAATTCAATCGACTTCACACAGGTTATCTTGATAAGTAGGCTTCTAGTACGTACGTCACACATGCAATCTTGGTTTTTTAGAATCTATCGATTGCAATATTTGAAGCTGTATGCAGAAAACATTAACACGGTTTGCATTGTACGTGAACAAGGGTCCTTCTCTTGTATTCATAATGTTATCATCCAGCCCCAATGAAATCATAAGGTTGGGTAAGCGTAAGCTCCACCTTACTTATTTAAAAGCAGTGCAAGATGATGATGACTTGCATCCTCGCAAAAAAACCTGTATAAAATTGTCAATTACAGACCTCCCAGATGACTGTCTAAGCCGTATATATCAGAGCCTGGAATCCAGTGCTGACCGTAGTTACTTCGGTTTGGTTTGCCGTCGGTTGCTCCATATTCGATTCCAACATATCAATTTTTTGTCTCTAAAAGCTAGTCGCCTTGATACATGCTTAAAACATCATCGCTCTGGGTATTCAGATATGACGCTGTCTTTGTTCTTTTCTTGGTTCCCTCGCATGGCAGAGGTACGTCTGATCGGTACTGAGATTACTGATGAGGGTTTAGAGGTCCTGGCACAATGTTGTGCATCCTTGGAGAAAGTGGACCTCACGGGAAGTAATTGGATTACTGATTCAGGAATAAGTTTTCTCATACAAAACTGTAACAATCTCCATTCACTTAATATTACATCATGTTGCAGTGTGACAGGTACAGGCTTTGTTGGGTGTCCAAAAACCTTGACTCATGTTGAAGTAGACAGCATGTTCTATAATAATCTTACAACAGAGGGGATAAAAGCAATTGTGAGTGGAGGAGGGCTTAAATCTCTGAAACTATCAGGGAATGCAGTTAATGATGAAGCAGTTATAGCCATTTCACGAAGTTGCCCTCTGCTAAAGGTATTGCAGCTAAAATCTTGTCAAGGGATACAACTTGAAGGATGGGAAGCTATTGGTCTGTATTGCAGAAACTTGAAAGCCCTTTACGTGGTTGATTGCGATATGTTATGTGATCTAGGAGTGCAAGCTTTGTGTAATGGGTGCAGCAAGCTTTCCTATTTATTTACAGACAGTTATATCAATTTTGCTCTTGATCTTTTCAAGGGAGAAAGGCCCAATGTGCATCTGCTTATGACTCGTAAAGGCTGAAGGCCTCAACCAAGATTCGATCATATTGTTGGGCTAAAATTTTTATATTTTTGTTCTAGTTTCGTGGTGATTCAAATTTTGCACTTCGGATATTTTTTTTTTTTCTAGAAACAATAATAGTTTGCTAATTCTTGCTCACTTTCAGCAAGTTGAGTTAAATTTTCCGGCTAGAATAATAGTTTGCTAATTCTTGCTAAGCTTTCCTATTTATTTACAGGCTTGTGCAGTCGAAATCTGCTAATTAATCAGGGTAATCTGCGAAAATCACCGTCATCCAGTCGTGAGATCTGTGTCATCAAAAATAAAGTTGAAATGTTTCTTGATGAACACTTTTCATTATTCCTTTAGTTGCATGCTTGCGTAGGACTGCACCAACATAATCATAATAGAATTGTCACACCAACAAAAACATTTTCATGTCCAATCAATTTTAATGATTTCAATACTTCTGAATCTTAAAATCAGTACTAGAACTCCATTTAAAGCACACTATAAAATTTGATTTTCAGGTTGACAGAGATCAAAATCGCCATACATGAGCAAATATTACTGGATTTTTTTAACGATATGTTGTTTTTATTTAACTGCATACAAGGTTCACTGTAAATCTGATATTCCACTTGGGTATAAGGTGACTATCCCAATACCATCAGATTATAACGCGGGTTTCACAGGAAGAGCTTTTCTAATGGAGCCTGATGATGAAATAACAGTACCCAGTTTTAAGGTTGCATTGAGTGTTGAAGCTTCTTTTAATGGTAGTTTTTCGTGTTCACTTCAGATTTTTCTTGGAGAGTTCAAAGTTTGGGATTCTGGACATGTTTCGAAGTTTTATCCGAAGAATAAATGTATGCTGGAGTTTACAGAAGGTGGTGTGTTGTTGTTGAGGGGTTCAGAGCGACAAATTGGATGGACTAGTGGGACTTCCAGGCAAGGCGTAGAGGTAAATTTGCTGAAGTTGTGTTTTAGAATGGCTATTTTGCATGTTCCTGATGTTTGCAGCTTTTTGCAGAGATTACAGTTGCTGCGCATAGGCAATCTTGTTCTACTGGATGCAATGGACCGTATAAAATGGCAGAGTTTTGATTTTCCGGCAAATGTAATTCTATGGGGTCAAGTATTCAACTTGTCGACTCGACTGACTTCTTCTATCTCTGGCAACTCAACTGCGTTCTACTCTTTTGAGATTCAAAACAACAGGATAGGATTGTATTTGAACTCAGGTAAATTCAAGTACTCATATTGGGAATTCAGTCCTACAGAAGGCCGAAATATTGTATCTGCCGAATTGGGTGCTACAGAACTAAAGCTTTTCGACCAAAACCATCGTAAATTTGCACAGATATCATCAAGAAAACAAAAACTTGTGAGATTTCTAGCATTGTCTGAAACAAATGGGAATCTAGGATTGTATCATTATTCAGTTGAAAAGAGAAAATTTGAAGCTTCCTATAAAGCTCTGAATGAAATATGTGATTTCCCTTTAGCTTGTGGACCTTACAGTATATGTACTCTCTCCGGTACTTGTACATGCATCCAATTTTCAGAGAAGGCTAACAACATAGAGCAATCTGATTGCAATGTGGGTTTTTCCGGCGAGTTCTGTGGGAAAACTGATCGCGTTGAGATGATTGAGATAAAGGGTGTTGGAAATATCCTGAGAAGTCCTCAAGTTTTTAATGTCAGGAAAGATGTTTGCCTGAGTATGTGCATTGATGATTGTACCTGTGTTGCTCTGTTATACTCCGATAAGGGCGTTTATGCCGGAGATGTTCGTCAGCGGTGTGTTCACTATGGTTTGGCCAGGGGTTTAAAACAAATGGAAGAAGAAGAGGTGACTGTAAATATTTGGAGTTACTGGGTTAAGGTTCCCAAGGGAATTGTTGGAGCAGAGGGGGAAAACTCAGTTTTAAAGAGATGGCTTCTGATCATGGGAGGGGTAGTTGATGTATTGATCATTCTTCTAGTTATGGGAGGGTCTGGGTATTATTATCTTGTAATTAGAAAGAGAAGGACCAGAAATGAAAATACCATCACATGAATTTTTGCAGAAAATAAGTAGATTTGTGACTTCTAGTAGTGTCAGGATCCTGACATCCTTTCTGATTTTCAACACAAATTTGTGCAGTCAAAAATTTAGAAACAAGACGATCCATCAGCAAAATAGAGACTTTAGGATGGAATGGTGTTTGCTAATTGCCGAGTTTAGTTCTATGTTTTTGGTTCTTACTATAAAAGCCCGAGTCTAAACACTGAAATGCTATTCAGTTGACAATATTCACAAAAGTTCATAGACCCAGACCTCAAAATTCCATCTGAACATGTTGAAGCAATGCTTCAGCGATGTTTCCATTTCCAGCTATCTTCATCGCCATCCTCTTCATCATCAGCTAATGTATCCTCTTCGTCTTCGTCTTCATAAGAGTACTCGTCTTCAGAACTGTGGAGGATCTTAGTTTTACCAAACTCGTCAAGTTCTCTGAAGCCATTGACACAAGTCACGCCCTCCTCATCCTCATCATCTTCATCCTCGTCGGCTTCATCTTCCTCTTCCTCTTCCTCAGTTTCTTCTTCTGACGACTCCTCGTCTGGGTATTCATTCAGGGGATTATCTTCAGCTGAACAGAGACAGATACAAAAGTTAATGAGAATACAAAAATTACTGAGAAAAGAGAGAATACTTGGATCACCAAAACCAAGTATGAAAAGACACAAAATAAGAAGAAAATATCATTTGAATCACTGGTATCCCAGTAAGATTACTTTGGTCCATCACATTGATCTATAGCATTTACATCCTATTGATATAATTTTGAGAGTATCGATCAAAAAAAAAAAAAAACACACAAGATGTAGTCGTCTTTAGTTATGGTTTTGAGTGAATAGACACAAGAGGAACTACAATATAGTCATGCGTCATTATAAACTCCATTCAATTTTTTTATGAAATAAGCACTTTTGGCAGACTTCACTACGCACCAGGCTCAGGGTTAAAGTTTAAAGTACTTGCTTTGCCAGGTTCACTTTAAATGTCGGGCGTGGGACATACTTTAAAAGTGTGCTTAGTCCAGTTCGACAGATGAATTTGGCAGATTTAGCATTTGTCAAATTTTCCTGCTTTAGTTGCACTTGAAAATAAAGCCATATTTAATATTTGAGGGTTTTATTGTTGGCATCCATTGTTAATGCTATCACAAGGTCTTTTTGTATCCTTTCTACTAATTTTTATTTGATACTTAAATCAAATATTTATAATACTACACGTATTAGATAGATATTAGCATAGTGGCTGAAAAGTAGTCATATAGTATCGAAAAGACAGGCTCAAGTCAAAACACAGACAGGGTGCTGCTAAATGAAATAATCAGCAATTCATACGGGAGATTATGGTGTTACTTGCGGGGAAAAGAAGAGAGAGAATGTAAACAACAACGTTACCACACCTGGGTTTTCACCAAAGTTAGTGTTTTTGTATACATTGTCTCTCTTCAACACCTCGCAAGTAGTACCTACTATCTATCCTCTCAGCTACTATCTATCTAACGTCTATGTTCTAACAAAACCTCGTCGAGGTATTCATTCGATGGATTATCTTCAGCAGAACAGAAACAGTGAAACACATACAAAATATGAAAAAAGAGAAGGTACTAGTCTAGCGATCAATGGACGATAGCATCACCAAATCAAAGTAAATAAGCAGAACATACCATTTGAATCGCTGGTATCCCACTCAGATTCCTGTGGTCCATCATAGTAATCATCATCTTCACCTACTTGAACTCTAAACAAGATAACACATACATGGTTAAATATAAGATAATCCTTTATCATTCAAATTTCAAACTCGAGCAGATAAGCAGCAATTCTTACAGTGGATATGCATCCAGACCATCTTCTTCTTCAGCTGTGTTCATCTCGTCCTTCACAGCGTACAAATCATAGACGTATTCATCCATCAAAGCTGCACGGACAAAGGACACAACACATAATTCATGAGTTGGACAATCAAGATTTCACAGTAGTTCGCAGAACACTAGAGGATCATGTATTTATAATATATTCAAGCTCAATGAATGAAGGGATTAGTCAAATACACCACATTGATATCCAAATATCTAAAAGAGGAGTGACCAGGACAAGAAGAGTGAATCATATGGGGAGCACCTCCACCATTGTTAATGTATGAGTACATATCAGATTGAATCTCTGAGGCAACCTCCGGAAGATACTCCCTAAGAAGAGGCAAAAAGTTGCACAAAATTTGACTATCCTCCAAAGACATATCTCTGTAATACGACAAATATAATTAGTAAACTGCCACCAAGGCAAAAAGATATATCCAGATAATGATGAAAAACGACCAAGAAAGGCAGATTAGAATCACATACTCTGTCTGTTCCACCTTCTTTGGTACTTCTTCCTCTTCATCAACTCGAACAACATCGTAAATATTGCACATTTCATGTATGCCCTTTCCCTTTCTCCTCTTCCATATTTGCTCAAACCGAGCATTTTTAGCCATATCCTAACATTACCAAGTAAATATACTCCATTCAAGTATCACATTAACAAACAAAAACAAAAATCTGAACTCCGTTTCTTTAGAAAAAAAACGTACCTCATGCTTTTCTCTAGCTCTCAATAACAACTTATCTGTCTTCTGCAGACACCAACACGGGAATCCCAAATGTTATTTCAAACAATCGAACTAACAAACAACCGAATTTCACATAATTGCATAGAAATTGAGAAAAACCCCTTACATTCTCTTGCTTGAAAGTCTGTCTTCGTTCCTCAACCTTAGTTTTGAAATCCACAGCATCATCAGAGTTAGGCTGCTCACAACAACAAAAAAAGTAAGCTCAATTGCTTAATTATATGTCCGAAAATCAAAAATTTCTCACTCAAAAAAGCCGATTTCTCAAAGAAATTCACAGAACACCGACCACCACAATTGATTGCAAGACTTGGATCGAATCTTTTGAACTAGCAACTGTCTCTACATGTTTTACCAATACTTTCTTTCTCTCTACAACCTCTGAAACAAAGCAAAACAAAATTCAAAAAAAAAAAAAAAAAAAAAAAAATCTTAAATTGTGTGATTGATTGAATTCTGACCTGTAATGGAAGAATCGGTGGTGATAGAGAGTTTATCAAAGTCCACTAATGGTCTTTTAAGTGGTCTTTCATTGATTTCTAACCCTAAAATTTGAAAAAAAAAAAAATGTCAGTAGAAAAGAAATTAGGGATTTCAGAATGTTGATAATAGAAGAGGTTTTACTTACAGAGAGCTTCGAGTGGAGATTGTGAAGACTTTCTCTTGACTCTGACGATCAAAGGTTTTGATGATGATGAAGAGTTTGAGCTTTCTCCTTCTGTGTCCGCCATGGATTTTGGATTTTAGGGTTTTCGTCCCAAGAAGAAGAAAAAGCGGAGAGAGGAGGTCACTGAAATGTGTGAAACCTGTTTCAGGCTCAGCACTTTACTAGTACCAAAGTGATGGGCCGGAAAGTGTTCAGTCACTCCAATTATTGGCCCAGTAAATATTTTGTTTTGCCCTCTTGATTCTTAGAGCTACTCACTCTCACTTAGGGGTGAGCATTTGGCCCGTAATCCGCGGATTTAACCGGGACCAATCGTTCATTGGCGAATGGATGCCCGGACTGTTCGTTAATGGATTGGATGAGGATGGAATTTTTGAAATCAAACGGATACGGATTGGGCTCGGATGCAACTTTGAAAATCCGTTAAATTCAGTGCATTTATATAGTTCTAAAAAATACTATGGACCATTTAGGAATTCTTAAGGTGTTTGCTTGGGGTGTTGTACATGGAATTTTTATCTTTCCTATACATATATAGGATATGTAGGTTTTATGAGGAGTCATTTGTGTTGGCTTTATTTTCTTTATTATAAATTTTAACTAAAACAAATCCATTGGATTATCCGTATCCAATCCGTTCATCTGTGTATCCATTTGATGCTTATCTATTGGATGTGGATTGGATGCGGATGCCAAATTTGAAATCCGTAATGTACTGGATTGGATGCGGATGGGGTGAAAACCGGTCCATACCAGCCCATGCTCACCCCTACAGTCTCACTCTACTATAGGGGTGTACATAGGGCCGGGCAGGCCAGCGCAAGCCCGATTATAGCACAGGCCGGGTCGGACGGGCTTGTAGTCCTTACTACCCATTAAGTTTAACATGCCAGGCCGAGCCAGACAATAACAAAAATTTAATGCCCAAGACTCGTCCATACCCGTGAAACAATACAGGCCAGGCTAGGTCAGACCGGGCAGGCCTCGGGCCCAAGAGATAATTCAAATTTTTAAAGTATATATGTTTGTTTTTTTTGGCTTTATGAATGATGATATATCTGTAACTCATTCAAATGATAGTTCAAGCAATTCATATTCATTACTGTGAAATGTAATTCAGAAATTTCTCTAACCCCAATAAATTGTCCACATATGAAATTTAAGTTCTTGAGAAATCCATCACACTAGTAGAAAATTTTATTCGAGGCTATTGGCAGTGAGGCAGGCCGGGTAACTAAACAAAGCTCTTTGGGCGTGCTAACAGTTGGACTCCAATATTTGAACAAAAACCCGGGTCCGCCCACTTATAATTATCGGGCAGGCCGGGCTAGCCCATGACTGGCTGTCGGTCGCCCATGGGCTCCTTCGGACCCAGGCGGTACATGGCAGGCCGCAGGCTTCCGAGCATTCTGTACATCCCTACTCTACTAATCAAGTTTTATAATTCCTCGGCGTTGTTCCAGAAAAAGTGATACTTTTATGTATCTTTTATTTTAATTCAGTCTTGTTACTTGATTTCGAAAAACAATATACCGACGAATTTTGGAGCATGTTTGGCAATTAGATGAGAAATATTTTGCTCCTAATCCGAAATCTCATAAGTCAAAATAAAAGTGTCTTCAAAATTTGGATCCAACCCATTTCTCAGATGAACTCCTAGTCAGATTTAGGTTCCTGGGTTCCGGTTTAGGACCTTAGGGAAAAAAAAAAAGGGTAAAATGTGATACTTTCAAGCCAATTTAAGGCAATTCTTGACTGCACAGAAGAATGCCCTATCAGACTTTTTTTTTTTTTTGCTTGGAAGTTGGAACTGAGAAGCTTTTACATTTCGGCATCCATGGCTAGTGCCCGTCTGGAACTAATGGAACTGGAGTTCACTCACTGATCACAAATCACAAACAAGACTAGAACAACCTTCCCTGGTACTACAAGCTTCAAAGAAAATCATTGAAAAGCCTGCGGAGTTTTGGTCTTCTGGCAGTGTTGAACTCAACTTCAGCAGTAGAATTATGTCGAAAAACTAGCATCTCAAAGGGCTTAGACGCCTTTTTCAATGCCATCATGTAAAGACCATAAAAAGCCATTAGGAAATGAAAATTACTTTTAACCAAAACCACCGTATTACAAGAGAGGCACAAACAAAAAACAAAAGACCCCAAGATCCCGAAAAACAGCAAAACAACAAACCAGGATCACAAGAATTTAATCCAACTCATCTGAATCTATAATAAGCACTAGCAGGAAACTCAAGCTACTAGGTCTGGAACTAAATTTCGGAACCTGACCCCTCTGCAAACAGACCCCTTTTTTCCCAAAGAAATCCGCAGAGGAGTTATCCCTGTAAACATGCTTAAAAAATGAATTGCTTGAGTCTTAGAGCAAATCCTACTCCATCTGGAAATGTAAATTACTAAAGACATGAAAGAAAGTACTACGAATAATACCAGTTTAAATGTTATAGACTTTTCGACTCGAATTCAAACACTCATTCCTCAATGTAGCAATTCAAGGTAACTTTTTTTTGATGCATTTCTTAACAATCAACTAAACAAGACTATTAAATCGCACGTTGTGAGCCTTCACCACATACCATAGTTCCCTAGAAGTTGTAGCTTTAAGGTGGTAACAAGAGAGAACCGAATTTTTCCATAGTAGAATTTCACTCTCTGCTGGGGATAATATTTGGCACTTTGACCCTGAACCCAATGTTCTGCTGAACACCTTCATCAAAGTAAAAGAGAACTGGTGGAGCAAGTGTAAACATGATTGCAATATACAACAAAATAGTCATTAGATACCAAATGACGGAATGGGATGTTACTTTTATCTTGGAACTGATGGAAGTGTTAAGCTCTTCCTATAATATCCAAGGCGAGTAGCGTCTTTTTGGCACTGATGAAACTGGAGTTGAGGCCTGAGAGTAAGCAGCATCATCTTCACTGACCACTAAGCAGACTGTTAGAACCAATTCTTGCCAAGAAAAGACCAATGTTCCCTGGTACTACAAGCTTTCAAAGAAAAAATTGAAAAAAAGCGCAGTTTTTGCAGAATTTCAGACTTCCAACAATCTTGAATCATCTCAGCACTGGAAAATATTTCCGAGTATATAAGTATGCGAAAAAAGCAAGTGACACTCCACCCCCGAAGTGTTCATTATTCAGTATCCTGGTCCTGGTCCTTAATTAAAGACCTCCAACACTATCTGTTCTCTATCTTCTCAGTTCAGCTGATATCCTTTCTCGTATTTCCAGTACAAATGTCACCTTCTACAGTAAAGACCTGATGGGAATGGCCCAAACAAAAGGACCTACTCATATAGTAGAACCAAATCAACAGGTATCTAATGGTTGACAGTGAAAATTCTTGATCACAAACAAAAGCATTATATTTACCTAGGGAACGCCATACATTTCCCCGCTAGAGAGTCTTTCAGTCCGCACCATCGGTTAAACTTTACTACCACTTGAATAAACAGACATACATATATGTAAAAATCACTTATCATCAAACAAATGAGATTCTAAACCAAACTCCTTGAGACTTAAGGTAAATTAAACCTCACTGTACAAAACTACCCTCCCAAGTAAATACCATATAGATTATGTACTTGATATATTGGGAGATTCCGGGCTAAACACAAGCTAAGGATTCAATATTTTGATAAGATTGGACATAAAAGCAAATTTTGTGACGTGCTGATAGGTCACAAATTTTGGTGAATGTCTTATATTTTAGATCATAATAAGAGACAACCATACAATTTTTTGCTAACAGCACAACCTTCGTTGACTCGTTTTCTTCTCCTCCCTGAATAATGAATACGATGTCATCACGTTCAGGCAGAAATTTAGAACCAGATATAGACCTGCCATATGGATTTAAACTCACATCAACCTGGCCTATAAAATTCCAACTAGAGTTGGCAGCATCCATCTCAAATATGCTATAACAACGAACACTGTGATTGCTCTCAGTAAGATACAAATGGCCCCGATACTCAGCAATGTTGTACGTTCTAGAATTGAACTTTTTAACAGAACTTGGCAGTGGCACTTTCTGTACTGATTCTCGATCAACATCAAAGTAAACGACAGACCCTTGTAGGCTGCTGCACCAGTACAATGAACCATTCCAAAAGATACCAGATGTCCAATGTATACTTTCTTCGGGAGTAGAAGAATAGAATCCAGAAAACCTCCAAGATGACATTTCGGAATCGTAAATTTCAATTCTATATCCTTTAATGTTTATATGGTGTCTCCAGACAGCTATAACTTTGTAATATGGGGATTTGAATGGATCGAACGCTAAACTAACGCTATAGTGGTCCGAACCGAAACTGATAGGAGGTAACACTTTGTACTTGTTTGTGAAGGGATTGAAAATGTAATAAGTAGAATCACTATCAGATTGTGTACTAAATAAGAGTAAGCCATTGCAAGATCCCAGAACCCGAAAACGCAATCTCTCAAATTCAGAATTTAGGGTTTTCAAATTGACATAACTATTATTATCCGTATTTCCATCAAAAGAGATGTACTCATACCTGGCTTTGAATCCTGGACACATTGCCCCATCATTGCCCCAGAAAACTCCTGGGATTGAAAATTTAGGGTTTTGAAGGAAGTGTTTGTGAATAAATTGGGGATCACTGATTATAGAACACCACTGCTTCGATACGGATTTGAACACAAGTAGAGATTTTGATGGTAATCGAGTCAGAATAAGTGTTAGGATATCAATATTACCACCTATAAGATATGCTGATGGTGATGAATTTTCATTATTATCAGAAATCATACCTTTTCCTCCTCCACTTTGCTTTGTTGAAGAAGAAGAAGACATCATCTTCATTTTATGGAAATTCAATCTCACTTCTTCTGTAATCTGTATCTTCAGGAAACAATCAAGCAAAACCCCCTTATTGGTTATGTAAATGTAAACCTCGAAAGCAAGCTAGGGAAATACGAAGAGATTCAGGATTTGGACAAGCTCAAATGGTAAAACCTAGGGATTTCTATTTAGATCTATTTTTGCGATTCCTTTTGCAGGCAGGATTTTTGCGAAGTGGTGGCGATATATACAATGTAAAGACGGACAGGCTGCTGGAGGCCGTTCGATATTTTCTTTGTAGCCTTTCCTTGCTGTAGGTAGGAGGGCCGGCCCTGCAAATAATAGCCTAGATGGCCAGAGGATACTCTGGTGTTTGCATGATTAATAACGGGGGTGTCAGTTTACTGGGAAGGTACCGAATATACTATAGGGAAAAATATCTTTTGGTCCTTTTTTAGGTGGCCCCATGTCTGTTTGGTCCTTTGGTCAAACGCCTTTACTGTTTGGTCCATAATTATTTAAAAATATTAAAACTGACAAAAATACCCTTCCGTGTTAATATTTAGTTATTTTTTTCTTAAAGCACTTCATTCCGTAAAATGAAGTCCATATAAAAACCTAAACAAACAGACTTCATTCCTTAAATGAAGTCCATATAAAACCTAAAAAAACCGACTTCATTCGTAAATGAAGTCCATATAAAAACCTAAAATAATGAGACTTCATTCCAAATGAAGTCCATATAAAAACCTAAAAATGACTTCATTCCTAAATGAAGTCCATATAAAAACCTAAAAAAATGACTTCATTCCGGAAATGAAGTCCATATAAAAACCTAAAAAAGGACTTCATTCCAGAAATGAAGTCCATATAAAAACCTAAAAAACCGACTTCATTCCGTAAATGAAGTCCATATAAAAACCTAAAATAAATGAGACTTCATTCCGTAAATGAAGTCCATATAAAAACCTAAAAAAAATGGACTTCATTCTTAAATGAAGTCCATATAAAAACCTAAAAAAACAGACTTCATTCCAGAAATGAAGTCCATATAAAAACCCTAAAAAAAAATCTAAATCGATCAACAGCAGCAACAACAACATATCTTCATCATCTTCATCGTCAACAGCAGCAGAAAAAAGAAAAAAACCCTTAAAAATCGTATTCAACATTATCAACATCATCGTATTCATCTACAACTACCGATCTAAATATCTAATCGATTTCACCTTCATCGCCATCGTTTACAGCAGCAGGAAGAAAAAGAAAGAAAAAAAATGGAGACACCATTAACAGGAGGAAGAAGAAGAAGAAAGAAAAAAAAAGAGATAAATTCTAGATCTAAAATATAAGAGAGAGAAAGTAAATCTGAGAATGATTTATTCTCTCTTAGTTTTTGACTATATATATGGTCCTTATCCAAAAGGGTATTTCTGCCACTACAAGGTGACATTTACATCATCCATGACATCAGCCTAGGACCAAATAATAATTTTTATGACCAAATAATAATTTATATTACCAAATAAGACCAAACAGACATTTGACTGGGTCAAATGGACTAGACTCTCTCTAATATATTATTTTTAGGACCTAATGGTATTTCCTACTATAATATAAGAAAAATTGAAAAATATTATATCTTAATATGGTATTTTTGGTCTTTATCGGATAAAGACCTTTTTCGGATCACTTTTGGATAAAGACCTTTTGGATAAAGACCTTTTTCGGATCACTTCCCTATTGAGTTATGTTCTCTTGTAACGGATTGGGGAGCATGTCCCTTTCGGTTCCAACTAGCATGGCTTGAAAGAACTAACATAATTGCTTTAATGAAAGAATGGTGGGACTCTTTTCATTTTGTAGGTACCGCGAGCGCATGTTTTTCTAAGAAGCTAAATGCTTTGAAAGAAAAATTGAAGGTGTGGAACAAAGATACCTTCGGTAGTATTGATCAAGCTTTCGATTCGGCTCTCGACAAGATTAAAGAATTGGGTGATATTGATGATGAGAGGGATCTCACCGAGGAAGAAGAAGACTTACTTGTGTCGGCTAAAGTTGATTTTGAAGTGGCTCATAGGCGCAAAGAAATTTTGTTGCGGCAAAAATCAAGAGTCAAAGGGATTCGTGATGGTGATAGAAATACCAAGCATTTTCACCGTGTGTTAAAGGGTCATAGAGCCATAAACAACATTAATAATCTTCGAATCAATGGTAGATGGACCGGGAATAAAGACGAGATCAAAGAAGGAATTGCAAATCACTTTGAGGAAGCTTTCAAGGAAGAGTCAAATGATAGACCAAGAATTAAAGATATGTGCCTAAAGAAAATCGACGAAGATGCTAGAATTTGGTTGGAGAGGCCGTTTAGTGAAGATGAAGTAAAGAAAGCAATTCATGATTTGGGTATAGATAGAGCTCCGGGTCCGGATGGGTTTCCTATGAAATTTTATATTGTCGCTTGGGACTTCCTTAAAGATGATTTGTTGAAGGTGTTCAAGGAATTCCACGATCATAATATTCTTGATGTCTCTTTAAAGAACAACTTTATTGCTCTCATTCCAAAGAAGGTTGGTGTTGAGGAGGTCAAGGACTTTCGTCCTATTAGTCTTATAGGAAGTGTTTACAAGATCATCTCCAAAGTTCTAGCGGAGCGACTAAAGGTATATCTCCCTATTTTAATTTCGCCAACTCAATCTAGCTTTATAAAAGGTCGTCAAATCCTAGATGGAGTATTGATAGCTAATGAATGTATGGACTCTAGACTCCAACAAAAAAATCCGGGGTTGGTGTGCAAGTTAGACTTTGAGAAGGCGTTTGATAATGTGAATTGGAGTTTTTTAAATGAAGTTTTGTATAAAATGGGGTTTGGGGGTGTTTGGCGAGCATGGATTCGAAATTTCTTATCTTATTCAAAATTTTCGGTTCTTGTGAATAGCTCGGCTCACGGGTTTTTTAGTAGTAGTAAGGGACTTCGTCAAGGTGATCCTCTTTCACCATTTCTTTTTACCATCGTCGGAGAAGTGTTGAGTCATATGTTGAGTAAGGCACAAGAAGTTGGTAAAATTTCGGGTTTCTCGGTGAAAAACGGGGGAATCAAAGTTAATCACCTTCAATTTGCCGATGATACCATTGTTTTTCTTGATGCGAAGCATGAGCAAGTGGATGCTCTCCGATATTTGCTCTTATGTTTTGAGCTCACGTCGGGTTTGAAGATTAATTTATCGAAAAGTTGTTTGTTCGGAGTTGCTCTTAATGAAGATATTGATGGATTTGCGAGTATGTTAGGGTGTAAAAGATCAAATTTCCCAAGTATTTACCTTGGTCTTCCTTTGGGTGATAAAGTTAGTGGTTCTCATAAGTGGGGGAAGATATTGGAATCTTGTGCTTCTAGGCTTTCTTCTTGGAAAGGGCGGTCAATATCAAGAGGAGGTAAGTTGTCTCTTATAAAAAGTGTTTTGGCTAGCTTGCCCATTTATTACCTTTCGGTTTTTCTTGCTCCATGCTCCATAACAAATAAACTTGATAGAATAGTAAGAAATTTCTTATGGGATGATGACTCAAATAAGAAAAGGATTCATAATATTCGGTGGTCCACGGTTTTGAAGTCTAAAAAAAGTGGGGGTCTTGGAATTCGAAAGTCTAAACATATGAATTCGGCTCTCCTCAAAAAATGGTGGTGGAGATTCGGAACGGAAAAAGATGCTTTTTGGAGGAAAATAATTGCGGAAAAATTTGGTGAAATTTCAACGGGGTGGGAAACTCTTCGTCCTAAAGGGCCAAAAGGTTGTAGTTTGTGGCACAATATTTACAATGAGCTTGAAGACTTTAATAAACATGTAAGATTCAAGGTTGCTGCGGGGAAAGAAACTAGATTTTGGGAAGATTTATGGATCGGTGATGGTGTGCTTTGTAATAAATTTCCTTTAGCTTATGAAGCTTCAAGAACCAAAGGGTGTGTAGTGGCTCGGTTGTACGAAAGATCTAGTGACGGAATCAACTGGATGTTTATGTCACGTGAAAGATATTCTCAAGCTATAATGAGGGAGGTTGCTTCCATAAAGTCATCACTTGAATCTTTTAATATACAAGAAGGAGTTATAGACTCTAGATTATGGATGGTTGGGGATAATAATAAGATGGAGGCATACTCGGTAAAGAATGGAGTAATTTCTCTTAGTGAAACGGATGCGATGGATTTCCCAAGCGATATTATTTGGAGTCGGTTATATCCTTATAAAGTTAATTTCTTTCTTTGGCTTCTCTCTCATGAAAAGTTGATGACGACCGATAAACTTGTTCGAAGGGGAATGGATGTGGATATGACATGTAGTTTTTGTCAAGAAGAAGATGAAACAAGCTCTCATTTGTTTTATGAGTGTTGGAGAATTAAAAGAATTTGGACTTATTTTGTTGAAGGATGTGATTTCCGTTGGAGCTACAATGATCATATTGCCACAACAATTCAAAGTTGGAATTATGATTGGGGTGATAAGCGGCTTAACCGTATATGGAACAATCTTCCGGCCGCAATAAGGTGGTGCATTTGGAAGGAAAGAAATGAAAGGATCTTCAACAACAAAAGGAAAAATTTAGCAAGTATAATTAGAGATGTCAAGATTCAAGCTTTCTTTTCGGCGGAATCAAACACCAAAATGTTAGGATTAACGGCTAATATGGTAGTTTGTTTGTGGGATTCGTATTTCTATTATACCCTTTGAGAGGGCCTAAAGGGGCAATCTTGTACGCTCTCCTTTTTTCCTTCCGCGATCGTTTTTCTCCTTTTTCTTTTTTTGGGTAACCGATTCCCAAATCGGTTTCCTTTTTCTTGTTTCGGTTGTTTTATTGGGTTGAGGTACCCCTCTTAAGTACCTCTTTTTCAATGAAATTTTCCATTGACCGATCAAAAAAAAAAAATGGTATTTTTGGTATCCTCCTTGGTAAGCGGGTATCCCTACTAGGGATGTTATATTTTTGGGATTAGAGGTTCGAATTCTCGCAATGAGATAAAAATCAATCATAGTCAACATCTAATTTTTTTCAACATCAGATGTTTCCCACAATGATAAAAAAATAAACATCCCACTTGGAAAAGTATTTGTTAATGAAAATGCTAGAGTTAATTAGTGTTTGGGTCGTACGATACCCACAATGATAAAAAAAAATAAACATCCCTTCTCCCATGGCAACTTGGAATCAGTATATATAATTTGTATTTACGGGTGATTGAGAGTAATTCTTTCCTAGATCGAAGTTATTTCACTACACCAAATTCTGGGATTAGAAACAGAACTGAGCCGTTACTAAAATGGGTTGTAACGGCTCTTGCTTGTTACAAAAAGGGGTATTACAATTTTTTTGTGGCCATTACGAATTTTGGGTTGTAACGGCGTTAGTAACAGCTGAGAGCCGTTACGAATTGACACGTGGCAACAGCTGAGAGCCGTTACGAAATTTTTGTAACTACACGGTCGTAACAGGGTCAAACCGTTACGAATTTTTTTGTAAGAGCAAAAAAATTACTGCCAGTCAACATTGACCTGTTCAAAATTAGTCTAAGTCAATATACTAATTTTGACCAGGTCAATATTACTGGCAGTTCATTTTCTGCCGGAAATAAGCCGAAATTCCAAATTCAATACCTGCACACACCTTTCAATCCATACATCATCCACAATCAACAATAGTTTCATCTTTCATTCAATTCATAGAACATTCATTCAATTCATGGAACATTCATTCAATTCATATTAGAAAAAGGAAATAAATTCTTCTAAGTACAGTTTTTTTTTTTGCAAAGTATCAGTTCCTAAGTTCAGTTCAGAGAAACATTGGAAACTTCCTAAGTTCACAAATTCTTCTAACATAAACCACGATAAGCAGATACTATTTAGAAACTTACAAAGATAACATGATCTTATCTTTCTTTCCAGCATTGTGGAGACGTATTACATTATAACCCACATTCTTTCTTCCAACTGCAAAATCAAAACAGACATACAATAAAAAAGCATGGTAATTCTTAGCAAGCTTCTTGACCAATTTCTTGTTCTTGTTAAGCTTCTTCAAACCCTCCACATCCATATAGTCTAAACATATCTTCTGAGCCTGCAGTTAACATCAATAAAAAGTTCACTCAATGTTAAACATTCTTCAATCTCATCATTGCATTTTGAATTGACGATCAAATAAAGTTCAGGGTTTAAAGCAAATAGGCACAAGCAGTGCCAGCCAGCAAATTCAAGATTCGACAACATGTGAATTTATTCAAATGTGTCGGTCTATAAGATTTACCTTCAGTTCGCGTGTCAACTTGCCTTGTATAGTTTCCCATACTTTAATTGTAATATCATAAGAGATGTAATAATTTACTGAATTAGCAAGTGAACTCAGCTAAACCCTTTAGAACTTGTTCAATCGATAATTTTACCCAATAGCTAATATGTTTGGTTATCAATTACTTTTAGAATTGATGTTTATAGCAACAAAGTTTACACTGATATGAAGAGAAGCTGTTAAACATTTGTACGTGTCCGTTCTTGGAATATTAAAATCAAAGAAAAAAGTGTACCTTGAATATATAACTCCCGCTCCACTTCATTTAACACAAGTTACTGCATGTGTGTGTCCCGTAAGAGATAAAACACATTTACTGAATAAAATGTCCCGTAAGAGACATGAACAAATGGATATCCAGTTTCTTTTGCTCTTCCCCCCTGCAATCAAAGACAGACATATCACTTCTTAGTAGCTAGCTCCAACAAAAAGTGAGTAAGAACTGAATTTAACTTCCATTGCCAGCAAACTTCTCCTTCTGCTTATCTCAGTATCACTCAATCAAGCCCCTTCCAAATGCATCATCCACATAAAACTTACTATTTCCTATACTTCTTAACCTGAACTGCAAACAACCATAGCACAAACATTCTAGGTTCTTAAATGCATTTAACATGTAACAAGGTCCATTTGAAGAGACAAACTCATAGGCAGACAAGATTTTAGACCGCAAATTAGTTTCTGAATTCCCAATCATATTCTTATCTGTCAAACTCTCCTAATGGACAAGAATGTCAATTAAAAGAAAAGTAAGAAAGACTATTGAAGTACATTTGAGGGAGACAAGAAGAATTTACAGATCAGAACCTGTTTTATAAATGCAGGTGGTGATGGTTGCACTCTTATGAAATCCATAAACACTTGAGCATCACTTGCTACTCTAAATCGCATAGCAAACTTCTGCATCTGGAAATTTCAAATAATAAGTATTTTTAACTGATTTGAACGGCATGATAAATGAAATATAATTTCTGAAATGCAAGTTGTAACATGTAAGATACATTACCATAAGGCCGAAATTTATACACTAGAACTAATAAACCAGATAAACCAACAGCCCAACTCTCTGACCGTTTAATATAACCACTATCAACAGTTGCAAAGTTTAATATAACCAACCGTTATCAAACCAAATCAGCATTAGTTCTACATAACTGAGGACTAGGACCACTAATACCCCTGTTTATTCCATACCACAGAAGAGGGAGTAAGAGCTACGTATCTCAAGAAAGTTAGAAGGGTAGCAAGAAAGAAGATAATTTGAATTTTAGACACCATTGAGTACCAAATCTAAGAAATCACCACTTAAAAGACATTAATTAGATAAGACGAACGGTGGAAGAAGTATACCTTGTACTTTGGACACTCGGTACTACTTTTGAAGGCTAGGGTTGCCATAACTTACTACAGTTCTTTCATATGAGTGGCCCCCCATGGAGCAAGGTACTACCGAGCATATGTGATAGCTTGCAAATGGTTTTCGGCTCTTACAATCTCTACTAATTCTTGATGTCTCAGTTGAAACTCAAATTTGCTCTGTCATCCACTAAAAAATTTCAGCACTACGGGTTCAGAATATGCATAATATATGAAATTATTCGCAGCACACATAATATGCATCTTAAATTAGTTAAGAGCTCATTGATGAGATTGTTGCCCGTAATGGAAATGAATTAGGGAACATAAACAGAATCAGGGCAATGTTGAATTCGAGAATTCAAGCTATATGATGATGTTAGTAACATTTCAAGAGGTTAACATGGGTATACATCAAATAATTTGAAGATATCTACCATTGATGAAAGACGTACCTTTCATTTTTATCAAATCCAAATCTAGCACCAAAATAAAATGCAACGGCCTAGTAGCCATGCATCATTTGTGGACCGCAACTAAAGCTAGCCGATCTTGTTCTTGCATTCCATCTCTAGCAAAGTTAATACCCAGTGCAGGTTTTGGAAGCTCGGGGGGTACTTCTTCAGCAGGCAAATTGACCTCCTAATGCTCACTAGGAAACCCATACAAGCACAAGTTTTCCTTCTCTGCGAAGTACAATATAAATTGAGCAAACACAACGAGGAAGAGATAATAATCACAGAATGGCAGAAAAAGTGCAGAATAACACAAAAGGAGTCCAGGAATGAAAATTCAGTCCAGTTCAGAGATCTGACATCGTTCTATATGAACATAAATAACATACAGATGCGACATATAGAGTGATTACCAATTACTCCTTAACAACCACTAAAGGGATCTACCAGTAGATGCAAATAACCTTATGCGTAAAGTCTTAAATCAACCAATATTACTCAACTAAAAGACATCGAATCCAAAAAGCATCTAATCCACCTCAAAAATAAGAAGTTGAGGGTTCATGTCATAGCAGCAGGTATAATCCAAGAAAGACTAAGAGGAAGCGATCCAAGCAATAGAAGGGTGTCACTAATCCAAGCAAGACTTAACGGAGGTAACAACGATTCAAATGAACTGAATGAGTCCAAGATAAATGAATTAAATGACTCCCTTAAATTAGACAGGACAGTCAGATTCGGAATATTGGCATATTACAGGAGTAATATGCATAATATGTACACTTGTTAATCCCTTATTCATCATTAACTATATGATGGAGCAGAAATTTCACACATAATATGCATCTTAAATTAGTTATTGCATTCTTAAATATTCTAACCAATCTGGGATTAAACAGGATATTATGTCCAGAATTTTAGCATGGGCCTAGATTATATAAAATATTAAAATTACAATAGCAGATTTTGCCCAATGATATCTCAGCTGCCGCTTTACAGTTTTCAACCATTTACATTTAAAATGTAGGAGCACAGAGGTGGAAGAAATATATGATAGAGTAAAAAGAAATTTTAAGTATCTATGCAACTCCGATAAATAACAATCAAAGAGAACTATTGCTATAGAAAAATGTCATCCAAATTCTTGGATACTGTGAATGTAAAATGTACATGCATGTTTTAAGTTTTTGAAATTCACAAGACTATGTTAAACTAGGCAGATAAAACGTGCGTCGTATAAGG
The DNA here is from genome assembly GCA_023531295.1 of Papaver armeniacum. Taxonomy (NCBI): domain Eukaryota; kingdom Viridiplantae; phylum Streptophyta; class Magnoliopsida; order Ranunculales; family Papaveraceae; genus Papaver; species Papaver armeniacum. Next base: position 100,569 of record JAJJWW010009864.1, read on the forward strand.
ATACTGACAGAAAATTGAAAAAAAATAATGTTGCACCTTTGATTTCTTCAACCTGGATTTGTTCTCTGCACACCAAGCTAAAGCAGGAGTTACCTCCCTACTTTGAAGAGCACCAATGACCTTCTTCGCATCGATGAAGACGTCAATATCAACAAGATCCTGTAACAGAGTTTATGATTGCATTATTGTTCAAAGTACCAACAATGCAAGACAAGCTAATAATATCAACTTCATATTCATTTGCCTTCCAAAAAAACAAAAGCTCATATCACTTGTCCTGCAGTAGTGGTCCAAAAGCACTAACATGAGAAAACTAAACACCAAAAGTGATCATTCATCAGTAACAGTACGGGATAGACTTCTTATAACTCCATCTTTAGTGGTTATGGTCATATGGAGTCACCTAGTTTTGTAATTGTACTGACCTCATTCTATCCTTCAATGCCTCCCTTCTTCCCTTTTTGAAATTCCCAATTCCTCATGACTACTATAATCCCCAAGTTCTGTGAACCAGTGAAATTAAATTGAGTTTAGGAACTAAGAAGATACAAACAAAGATATCATTCCCCAATGAATCAAACGGCATAATTCAGAACATTCCACCATTAGATAGATTGGAACGCAATGTTAAACGATGCTTTACGACTAGGAGTAATTTCAATCAAAAAGCCTTAGAAATTTAATAAGCCACATATCCCATATCCTAAACGATCAAATTAATCAAAATCCACCAACAAATTACCCCTACAATTACTGAATAAGTAAAGAATGAAATAATAATTTTTACCCATTTTTTCATAATTCAGGCTTGTCATCAAACAGTTTATTCGCAATTTTGTTGGCGTCAAGAGGTGTATCTCTCCATGATATTGAGCTCCTCATATGTCTTCTTCACCTGAAAATTCATGCTCGAATACAGCCCAACATTTCTAAGCATTCACACACCGAAACAATCCCAACCCCTTGTAGCTTCTCAGTCAACTTATGAACTTCATTCCCATCTGCATCTGAATAAAATGCCCTAAATCAGAAATTCAAATCTCATAATCGATTAAACAGAAGAAACCCTAAAACAAATACCTAAATCTAGCTGAAAATAAATCGAAATCAAAACCAAAAATAGATACCTAAATTAAACAAAGTATAACAGATGCTTTTTCACGATAAGCTAAGAGTGAAGATCAGTTCTTCCAAGTGCGAACTCCGAAGAACAAACTAGAATCGAATCATAATACAAATGAAACCCTAAAATCGATTTATGAATCCCTAAAAATCCTATTATAAGTGATGAAGAAACTGAATCGAAACTAATTCATCGAACTCGTTTTATCGGCGGAGATAGGCTGGGAGCAGAAACTCGGTCTGGTTTCATCGGCTAAGAGGAAGAGAAGAGAGGCTGGGAGCAGAAGAGAGAAAGAAAAAAGAAAAGAAAATGAAATTCTCGATCCGGTCAAAGAGGGTATACAGAAATCACGCATGGGGGGAAATATCTTCTAATGTTACTCCTCTTGGGTGGAAACACAATGGTACGCGTGTGAATGACACACTCACTGACTCCAGGTGTTACGACCTAGGTGTGACGAAGCGTGTGGCTGGCACGCCTATAAACGTTTTTTTGTAACGGTTGGTCTCTGTTACGAATTTCGTAACGGTCCACGCCTGTTACGAATTTTTTGTAACGACCATTTGTAACGGGAATTTCGTAACGGCCAGAAAGCCGTTACTAATTTCTGTTACTAATCTGAGAATTTGGTGTAGTGTTTTTCACCGTTAGATTCATTGTAATCTTCTCTATAAATACCAAAGTCTTCACCACTTCTTAACACACAGTGATTACAAAACAAATTTCTCTTCTCAGTTCTACTGTGTCTCTAGGATTTTTATAGTATTTGAAGCTAATATTTTGGGATATGCTCTTATGAAGATTAACATACCCATAAAAAATTCGCGCATTCCTATATTCTTCAGATGTGTATGGAATGTTGGAAAAATTGGGTTGCAATAGAAGATGAAATAACACAAGAAGAGATTCTTGTACTCCAAACTTTCAAGGCTCATAAGATTTCTTTTAGACAATTATTTCTACCCTCCCAATAAATTGGCGATTACAACATGTATGTGAAATAATGCCTTCAGGATACAATGAAAGCCCTACAACATAAATTGAATTCAAGGTTTGTACCCCTTGATCCAATCAAGAACACATGTAAACAAAATTTCTGATGATGCTTTAGAAAGAGAGAAAACATAAAAGGTTTTTTTCGACATGTTTTAAACGAGTTTTGGGAGATGCTATTTATAGAGGTTTTCGCATCTGTAGGGAATGAACATCTTTTTACCAACAGGTTTCTCTTCACGAAACGATGAGTCTCTTCATCATCAGACATCAATGACGTCTGTTGGATTCGAAGATTCTGGATATGTTTGTAACCGTCGAAACAGTTACGTACCACCAAAAAATTCTTCCCGGGGCGCAGTTCAAATGGCTTTCTCGGGCATGGTAAAAATAGCCCAAAGAAAAACATAAAACCAAATCAATATATTATATATATATATATAGTCAAGTCGACATAAATTAAAAATTGATACAACCTCCCTTGCATATTCAACATTTATAAAATATACAACGAAGGTGTAAAAGAAATGCTACAAATGCATGCAAACCAATACTAATCCACATAGCAGAGAGATATTATACCTGCAGGTCTCGGCTCTTTACAGTTTTAGTTCTTGTTTTCTTTTTGAAGAAGAAAGTGTAAAGCTTGTTGTTGACACACCATGTTGATAGCCTCTTGATGGTGTTATAATAGAATCCTGAATGTTTCCTGTGAAAAATACCACGGCCATAGGTGGACTGGACTATCTCAACAAAGAGAGGGAGTTGCAACGAACTGAATAGGACCACCGGGATAGATGCTAAAGCTATCACAGGAATATAAACCCAAGAATAGTTTTCACGCAATACAATAATGACTGTTGCTGCAAAAGTGGCCAACATGGTGGCTATGGAGATGAAGAGGAACAAGTAACCAAGTATCAATTTCGTCGGCAAAGATGTTAGGAAATCACGCTCAGCGTATCGAGTTGTTAATAGCGTGAAGAACATCAAAACAGATGTGCAGGAAGCAAAAAGCGAAACTGCATCAGATAGTATAAAGAAAAGGAAGGCCCTTGATTTCAAGAACATTGGCAGGCCTGTATTTTGATCATTGCCGCCAGGTAATGTGAAAGCAGACGCAAACATGACCGTGGCTATAAGTGTTGAAACAACCATACAAGCCTGTGAAGCTTCTTTTACCCACTTTTCCCCCTCTTTCACCAAGTTTTCATGTTCCTTTGTGAACAAAGCTTCAGGTTTTAGACCATCCCCGTTTTCCATTTCGTTCTCCATATCTCTATACTTTGGTTTTACCACTTTTTGTACCTCCTAGCATATTACATTATGATATTCATGTGATGACCGGATACTAGAAAACATGTACCATTAGGTACGTGAAAATTGAAAAACTAACAATCAATGTAAATACCTTGAACCATTGAATCTCCCTTTGCATTTGGAGAGCCGCTCCAGAAACTTTATGCAAATGCAATAATGGTCTCCAAAATCCAGCACAATGTAAGATGTTGTTCTTATCTTTTTCACCTGGAGGCGAAGTAGTGGGGTGTTGTAGTCCCATATCTATAATTGCCTTGAATATATTTTCTTGGCGATGCAGAACAGCAAGTTGAAATAAACCATCTCCGTTTTTGTCTCTTTGATGCATAAGATTATCATTAGATTTGATTAGCGCAGTGAATAACTCAACAACACCGTGAATAACTGTTAAAGAGACTGCATGAGCTGCTCCCCCCCCTCTGTTAGTGTTTCCTGGTTAACGTCCACAAGCTCAGTAGAGATGAATTCAACTATTTCAGCGACTTGATTATGCTTTACCTTCTTTTCGTGAAACTTTTTCAGATATGGAACTGTAACATGCACATCCCTCACAGGTGGTAAATATATTTTAATGGCACACCTATGTTAGTAATTAAAAAAAAAAAATCCCTCACTCCATACCCCTATTGCAGAAGTAATTGCGTCATACACACCTCTTTTAAGAACTTCCCCAACGAGTCCATAGGTACCAACTCCCGCTGTTACAAAACCGAAAAGGAGACTGGTTAGCAAATGTGTTGTTTGATTGTTTCGTGGCTGCTGGTGGAGACTGGTTAGCAGATGTGTTATTTGATTGTTTACTGGCGAGGGTACCGAAATCATATAAGACAAACTAGATAGTCCTCTGTCTTATATGGTTCAGAACAATCACCACTAATCATGCACCCCTCATTAACAATGTTGCAATTGGATAAAATGGCGACAGATGTCTGCCATCCTATGTGACAGAAAAGTTCCGCAAAAACTTCAAATTTTATAGGACGACAATCAGGCATGCTATGTTATGAGTCGTGTTATTCGACACCGCATGAGATGGTTTGGACATCTTCAACGAGAAGGCCCTTAAGGCACCAGTACTCAGGGGAGTCATAAGTCGTGTCACATAGACAACCCTACTCTCTCACTCGGGACAACCCGTGGGAAGCGTAGCACTTCCGAGAAAATAAAAGAGAAAACAGGAGTCTTTTCCTTTTTATAGTTCTTTTTGTGTTGCTGTATGGGAAAACAGTTGACCACTAGTAAGTTAAAACTATATATAAGAAAGAGATCACCAACCCATTACCCAGCCAGTATATGCATCTTCCGAGAAAGCCAAATTGATTTCCACTCGGAAAGGAAGAAGGTTTCCCGCCAGTACGTTGATAACTGTCATTTCATCATCATCTTGAGTAGCAACAAGCCCAGGGAATTCTTTAAGTATGTCCAAAGCAATATCTGTTGAAATTGTATGTTTTTGGTTAGGATTGTTAAGTTATTCGAAATTTATTTATATGCTAAGGCCTCGAAAAATGACGAAATGTCGTCAGATTTACATTGCATCTTACCATATATCTCAACTCTGATTGCAGCTGTAATAAGAGTAGCACCATCCTTGTCACTAAGTTTCTCAGAAAGTTTGGGTGTCACTGAGTAAAGATAACGCAACATTTCTTCGTCTCCGTTGATTGCAGAGGTAATCAGTGGGATATGGCGACGTCCATTGCGAATTAGTAGCAATTCACTATTCTTGCATACCATGAGTTTAACCATCTCTATGTAATTAGCTTCCACCGCCAATGAGATAGCAGCATTTCCCCCAAATGTTTTTATTTCTAATTGCTTTGGGGTCATCATGTCTAGCAGATCTTTCCCAAATTTTAACTTCCTGGATGTAATGACATAGTGCAAAAGCGTCATCCCACTGAATGAGAGTCTGTCACTCATAATTTCTGGAAAGGCATCCAAAAAAGCTCTTGCAAACCCACAAATCGGCTCATCTTTTCTCATAAGGTCCTCTATTGGCCCCAATCTTCTGCACGGACCTGTTGTAAACAATTTATAAATGTCATCATCCCGTCAAAGTCGAACTTGATCCCGTGATTAAGCCTTGTTCATTAATGAACTTGATTAATTTCATTATACCCGAGTAATGATGTTTTATGCTTTGTTATTATACTACTTCCTCCGTTTTTGGAAAAGAGATACTTTCACTTTTTCAATTTGGCATATTTTTAGGTTAAAATGAAAAAGTGAAAGTATCTCTTTTCCAAACTTTATATGCTTTGTTATATTATTTTCACTTTATATTCCTATTGAGGGAGTATTATTTATATGCTTTGTTATTATATTAATGAACAAGTTTGGAAACTACCAATCTACTGACTACTCTCTGATGCATTATGGGTTCCTCTTCCTCGAATCTATACTAAAAATGCTACTCGCTATATCGAATGCTTTTTAGGTACCAGTGTAAATAAAATGTAAATATGGACTTCCAAACTTTGTACGGACATTTTATTTTTATTTTATTTTTGAGAAAGGAAGGATATAGTGAAAAGGAGAAAGGTAATTACAGGGGATGTACAATGGTCAAGGTCATTAAGAGCATCTCTAATTGTTAAGGGTCAAGGTCATCCTATATGGAGGTTATATTTACATTTTTTAGTTGTAGGTCATTTAATACATGACAAAAGAAAAGAAAGAAAAATATAATATATTCTACCTAAATTTCATCTTTAATCTCCAAGGTCTTATTTACCTAGTTAAATTGGGGCCTATAGAGATTAATTGGGGCCTATGACTAAAAAACAAAAAGGATCAATAAGAAGTAATCTCTAGAAACCCCTTATCCTCCTATTTATGTTAATGGCTAATATGCCCTTATTCATTAGTGATGATTAATTAAGGTAGTATTAGTTAAATTAATTAGTGTTTGAGTTAGATTATAGTGTTAGGATTAGAGTAGAAATTCATTTCCTCTTTCAAGGTTTGGAGGGAAAAAAGAAGCAGATGGAAAAAAGAAAAAGCTAGGGTTTGTGCTTTTCTTAGCAAAAATGAAACTTTATAGTGATGAAGACTCTAGTAGTGATGAAGAAGTGGGTGCATCAGATAATCATGATTTTGATCCTACCGAATTGGATAATTTGTTGAATGAAGAAGAGCATGACAACCAAAGAATGTTTGAGGATATAATTCAAGCACAAGAACAAAAACTTATTCTCAACCAAACGTCATCTTTTTATTGTGCTCTCTCTCTCGTGTAATTAACTTTCTCTACTCGTGCCACTCTAAAAGTTTAGGGAAATAGGTTTCCCGGGATTCTTTTGGTGCTTGTTTGTGATTGGTGAATGTTTTTCCTTAGAGTCTTATATATGGATGCTGGCTTGTAGCATTCCATTTTCTTTTGTGTTTTTGGTCGGGAGTGTCTCTCTTGTTTTGTCGAGGGACTAGTCCATAGTTCATGTACTTTACCTCATATTTATAAAACGTTTAATTTACCGATCAAAAAAAAAAGTTTAGGGAAATAGGTAGTTACGATTCTGTTGAAGATTTAGTTATTGAAAAAACTTGGGTCACTTTTCCGGAACCGAGTTTGACACTGTTATAAAAGAGATTTTGGAAATTATAGATAAAGATCAACGCAAAACCCTTATTAGGATGGGTATGATATAGATAATGATAGCTAGAAGCAACTGTACAATTCAAACGAAAGTCAATTAGGCTTAGATTTAGAGTAGGTAATTTACTCAACGGTAACAGAATTTTATTCGGTGTACTGTTTGCTTTTGCATTTCGAAATAAGTAAAACCATTGAAACCTTAACATTGAGTTATGAATATCTCGTTTACCTAAAATACTATTAATGTGAGCATCATGTGTTGCTAGCTTATTTTCTTGTACACCACAGCAAACTCTTTCTACTTGGAACACCATTTTCATCTAACCAGAAGCAGTTTAAGCGGAGTGTTTATTAATCCCTAAATCGAAAATCTGTATATGCTGAGTGTAACTAAAACAAGGTCAAGAAACGGATAATGGTTGTGCGATTTTTGTTTCCTGGAAACGGATAATCATTAATCGTTTCTCATGAACAGATGATCGTTGACCATTTTTCTGGGCTAAAACTGTCACCCATTAGTCATTTTGTATTTTTAAAAACGGACAACCATTGTTCGTCCGCTATATCTTCCCGCGGAGGTTCTCAAGCAAGTGGGAACGTGAGCGGGGATCATGGCTTTAGGCCATGGTTTTTAAAAGCTGGGAAAATGTTGGAATACTGGATTTGACCTTGTTTTTTCTCCTTGGTTTCCCAAGTAGTAACCTAAGTTGGACTTGAGGATTTTATGTTATTACTCAAGGATTTGGACCATTTGGTAACGAATATCATGCGGTGAAGTGTTTGATATTATATCAAAGGATAAAGAACCTCTTGAAGAATTTTATCGACAACCTGAAATTGTGCATATGTGAAGTATTGTGGATGTCCCATATCGATATTGAAGCACCATTTATAGTCCATCCTAGATTTACTTTGAATATGCCAAGTATGCCCTTGGTGCTAGTATAAAGCCCCGTTTGGGATTGCTTTTTTCAACTAAAAGCACTTTGTAACAAACTTGTAACAAACTTTTACCAAAAATTGTGTTTGGTAAAAAAATTTCAAAGTGCTTTTGGAGAGAAGCACTTTCATTTTAGGCCTCGCTTTTTAAAAGCTATTCAAGACTAGCTTTTAAAAGTCCTGAAAAGGTGTTGTGGACCCACATAATTCGATTTAACTCGATTCTCTATTTTAACCTTGTTAATTTATTATAAAGACAAGTTTTACCCTCAAATATTGTACATTTGACCATTATAATTCTAATTTCATTTTATTTCTCTATTTTTTTTATTTTTTATTGAAAATAATAAATACAATAATAATTAAAATTATTATATAAAATAATAAAGAATTTAATAAATATTAAAATAATAAATGAAAAAATAATAAATTTAATAAATATTTTTTTTTGGAAAAAAAATTAAAATAATAATATTTTCATAGCAAACCATAATCATAAAATTTTTAATTAAATAATAAAATTAATTAAAAAAATATTACTTATATTTTATTAAATATATTAAAATTAGAAATATAATTTATTATAATAAAATTGTATTAAGACTAATTTTTGAATATGTCTATTTTCGTCATTAACTACATCACCAAAGCACTTTTAAATACCGGTTTACCAAAATGAATTTACAGCTTTGTTTATTGCATGGTGCTTTTTAAATTATAGTTTACCAAACGTCATGTAGATTTATTTCCACAAAGACAAAGACAAAGAACGCACAAAGACAAAGATAACAGTAAAAGCACTTTTCTAAAATTCACAGCAATACCAAACTAGCCTTAAATTAGAAGACATAAGGCTAAAGGAGAAAAGTTTTGGTTTTAGAATATTGTGTAAGAATGAGAGGTTCTCTTCTTTCAAACCTAATTGTTATCTCTAGAGTATTAATTAGATGTCTCTCGTAATCTTATAGTTTCCAATTTAATTGGGTAGAAATTGTAAGTTATTTGAGAAGAATCTCCATTTTTAGGTTCTTCCTTTATTCAAACGGTAAAAGAAACTAAATTGGATGATTATTTATTCTTTTCAAGTTATCAATTTCAATTTATTTTCATTGTAAACTTCCGCTTCTCATCAATATGCAGCAAGAAAACATACCTTTTTCAAGGGTGTAACGATCCAGATCTAGACCTTCTGGATCTTCTGGTTCCAGTAACTTGTACCAAGCTTGTTCGGCAAAATTTGATGTATAAATGAGATGCTTCTTCTCCATTGGACAACATGTTCGTATGATCTCCAAAGCCACCGTATTTTTATTCCTCCAAGTATTCAAATTATGAATCGTTGGTACCTCGTGAGTGACTCCACCAACGATATCCCATAGAAATAGAATTCTCAAGTACTCTTCACATTTGGGTCTGATGTATTCATAACCGACGAGTCCCTCAATTGCATGTATAACGTCATCCATGTAAGTAAATCTTGACAATTTTGCTTCTCTCAAATTTCCATTATAACTCTCTGAAAAATATTCCAAAATTCATCAGCAAATTATATGCACAAGCAGCAGTGTTTTTATTTTTTTTAATGTGAAAGAAGGGAATGATTCCAAAGCTGTGAGAAATCTAAATTATCTTTTAAGTACATTCTAGCTAACCTTTTTCTTCGCGAGAAGCCGCGTCTGCTTGTTCTAACAGAATCCAAGCTTCTCTGGGACAATCTGTGTACATAATATGTGGTAACATCTCTACTCCACAGTATTTTTTTATGGTTTCACAAGCCTCGGCATCCCGGGAGGACGTGTAATATTTATCCCCTAGAGGCTTCACACAGTACCACAGGCCTTTCGATTTCAAGAAAGCTTCCATGTCATTTTTCCAAGTTCGGTAATTGCTTTGTGTTAGAATGGCTGTTGCTGTATCTTCTAAATTTTCTCCGGCGTCATACCCCTGCACCCTTTTTAGAAATTTGGCAACATCTCTAAGTCTTCCTGAAGAGAATAAGAAAAGTGGGCACGGTCAGTGTTCAAAGTTAAACTGATAAATCCAACAGAAAAAAAAAAAGACCTCGTGAGTTTATTTTTTTATTTTAGGCAAATAGCATTAATCTCACATGAAATTAAGCCATGGATTCGTAGAATCCTACAGTCCAAAAATGTTGCTGCTGTGCTATTATGGTACTTGGTTAGACAGACTAACCTTGGACTGCCTGTTTTCCAACAATTGTTAATATCTTCCAAGCATCTTCAGCAGATTGCGAGTTGCTTATCTCCCTTCGCCAAGCTTCAACCGAGTAACCCATCATCTCCAGCGACTCTGTTCCACATGCCTGTTTTAGGGCTCTAAGAGCTATACTATTTTTAATTCCCTCCGAATCCTCCGTACGGTATAGTACTGTAGGATCTACAACGCACCACAGATCTTGATGTCTCAAGTAATTTTCCATTTTGAACATCCACCTTTCGTAGTTGTACCTATGAAGAGGTTCGAATCCTTCTAAATCATCAATAAAATTACGATCTTTTTTGCCTTTTTTGATAGATACAGTTAAATCATTTTTGATATCCGCTTCAGGTGGTGGTGGTGCATCGGCATTGTCTGGATCCCTTCCTAATGATGTTGATGGTGATCCGTTCCCCTTGTTCAGTGTCAGCCAGCAGGAATTTGCATCTGTTAGATCATACTAATTGTCATTAATGATACTACTTCATTCATTTGAACCTTCTGTTACTTTTATCTTAATATAGTTGTCTTAGAGCAGTTCCTATGGTAATGTTCAAACTCAAAATTTTGTTGAGCCATGTGGATGGCCAAACGAGTTTCTTCACTATGGTAAAGCAGAGCAAAATGAACCGATTTGGTTTTCTAGGGCCCCACTAGTATTTCTTTATAATATAAAATGTTTTGTAGGATAAAGATGAAAAATAAGATAAAATATTTAGGTGAGATAAAATAGGCTGAAGTGGGATAAAATAGGCTGAAGTGGGATAAAATAAGATTAAAAGTAGTAAAGTATTCACGATAATCCAAGAGTCGCGGGCGTCAATGGAAATGTCTCTGGCGTTTTTGGCATGGTCGCGCGTTGGTTCTTCCAACGCCCGCTCTTCCATCCGACGCGCGCCCGTTCATCCAACTCAATGTTCAAAGCAACATATTTGTTGATTTGAACATCCATTTTTCATGTTTATTCATTCCATAGTGGGAGCAAAATGAACAAACTCTGAGTTTGTTCATTCCATAGAAACTGCTCTTAGAGATACAATTCTAACCTTTATGCCCAAAAACATTTATTCTTAATGTGGTCCAAGCTTCTCGTGCCGATTTGTCGTTTCTCATCTGATATTGGAGATATGATCCGGATGTGGACATTACTATAGCTTTGTGAGCCTTGCTATCTTTAATCTTCCAATTACGGTATTTACCAAAATCAGAAACTTCATCCGGTCGAGGCTCACTTCCATCCACAATACCCCACAGATTTTGGCTTCTCAAGTAATCCTCCATGCCAACCTTCCAGCTATCGTAATTTTCCAGATGATCCTCAAGTTTGAGAAATCCATTGAATGAATTCGTGTTAGCTGTACTATCAAAGAGTCAATTAATAAATTTATCAAAAATAAAGAAAGAAAATAGAGAGATATAAAGTTTCCGAATTCAAATTCAAGAGTTATGATTATTGGGGCCAAAAGTTTCTTCTAACAATCTACTCCCTTCGGTTTTAAATAATAATTGGTTTTTATTGGTGGGAAAGTCAAATGTTACCAATTTTTCTCTTAACTTTTGATGAGAAAGTGTAGGGTAGTGGACCATTTCACTTTAGTTTTCTTTGGCGACAAGTGTTATGCGGACCATTTCACTTCACTTCTTTTATTGACAAGTGCCATGAGGACCACTTTCAATGATTAGTTCTCTTAATTTCCTTAATTTTCTCAAAAAACAAAACCAGCCTATTAAAAAATAACGGAGGGAGTATATAACACATCTATGACAATTCACAACCATTTATTTAAGAACTAGCTATTTTTATGAAACAACCTTTAAATACTTGGATACAATTACAGATTTATATATGAATATGAGTAAAGCTTTGATTGAAGAGGTAATTAAGGTAACTAACCTCTTCCTGGCGTTAGTAACTTTAAATCGGTCCAAGCTTCTGCAGCCGAATATGAAATTCTTACCAATGCGGGAACATTTGGAAAGAATGCTGCTTTTATAGTATCAAGAGCCTCGGTGTCTTTTCTTACCCAGGCAAGTACTTCACTCCTATTATCGCCCGTATCTAATATTGGAGGCTCACTTCCATCCACTATGCCCCACAAACCTCGACTTCTCAAGTAATTTTCCATGTTCATTTGCCAGCTATCGATATCTTTTGCTACACCATCAACATCGAGTCTTATATCGTCCACCGTAATTTCGTTTGTATCGTTTGTTGGTGTTGCCATGGCCTATCATATAATTTCCATGCATGATTATTAAGTTTGCGATACAAAAGATAAATCTAGCTGAAAAAAGTAGAATCAAAAGACATGCCCTCCATGGCTTCTTCAGACTTGCCAACAAATTTAAAGATGATGAATATTTAGATACGCACCTTGAACGCAAAACTTGACTACAAAACTGAAGAACTTATTCTTTTGGCTCCAAAGATATTTAACACCTATATCTAATGAATACGTGCCAGATGAAGCTGACTTCAAAATAGAGTGCAGGCTTGAGGCTGTAATGTTAGCTTCCACTGATTGAAGTCAGATATTCAAAACCTGTATGGAAAATTGAAATGATGGAACATGCGGGCTACATCGAAGTCGGATATATATCGACTTTGAGAGAGAGGCAAATACTTTACAAATTTTGAGATTTGAGAGATGCCGGGTATATACCGTCTATTATCCTATAATTTATAGTCAAACAAAAAAAAAAAAAATGATCAAACTTGGCTAGCCTGTAACAACTACTCCACTAGTTGATAGAACGTTATTATATTCATACTAGGCTGTCGTGATTAGCCGTAGTGGATTCCATTAATCGATGTTACATAACTTGCTTACGCTAATTACATTTAAAAACCCAACGTCTACATCCTAGTTAGTAATTCTCCAAATCATTCCCGAATGATTCGCGAACGTATCCGAACTGAACGAATCCGAATGATACTTCCGAACTATTTGTACTCCGAACATAGTTCCCGGATTTTATGGACCTCACGAATGATTCGCGAACGTATCCGAACTAACCGAATCCGAATGATATTTCCGAACTAGAACTTCGAACCTAGTTCGCGCCCAACCTCACTTTCCCATAGGTAATTCTCTGACCAGAGTTCTGTCGATTGGTTTTTGTTTGATTTTGTATATACTTTATATTTAAATACAATTATTCAGTTAAAATTTTCTATTGGTAGTTGTTTAACCAGTGTTTTATGCGTTAATTTTTGTTTAAAAGTCTATAAACTCGTTTTATAATACATTTATGCGATTAAATTGTTTACATCTTGTTAAATAATCATGCTAAAATGTTTTTTTCTATCTTATAAATCATATACAAATAAAATTAGTCTCGTAATAAAGTCATAATACTTATCAATTTATCATATATGTAAGCCGAATTTTAAGTGCCGAACTTGTATTTATAAAACGAATATGCACATACGTATGCCGTTCCGAACTACTGTCCGAACAACGAACCGTTGAGCGAATTTTTGACCGAATCCGACTTATCCGAATCCGTATAATTCCCGTACGTATGCCGTCCCGAACTACTACCCGTACCCCGAATTGCTAACTAGGGTCTACATCAAAAACCAACTCATACGTCAGTGACAGCTTGATCGATTAAGAGTTTTTTCTCTAATTAATTATGGGAGACGTCAATCCTGCCAAGCTAACCATAATTAGCACAAACCAAAAGTCAATTAATTAGCTGGCAATAATGGAGTAATTATCTGCACATCGCCATCTCTATTTTGTCTCTTCGTATTATTATAGGTTCTTCTATGGCTTTTTGTTCATCTTACGTTTTCTTAATAGAACCCTCAGGAAGTAGCCATTATCCCGTATATTTTATTGTTATTTATAATATCTTTTTTTTTTTTTTGATCAATGTTATTTATAATATCTCCTCCTGCTATGATAACAAAAGTTTATTCCAAAATTTTACCTTTATATCTCGATGTATGTAGTAGAATAAATACACAAAATTGGTTAAAAAGACCAAAATCAACAATTTCTGAGTGAAAAAGACATATAAGATTTGATATTGTTTAAATGGACGAAAATGTAAAAACAGCCAGGATGTAAACAGTTTCATCCTACCCATTTTCAAATATTTTTTCTTATTTTTAATTTACATCAGGATGCATCCCGTTTCATCCTTGCTCTTTTTTAAGTTTAAGCCAGGATGAATCCAGTTTCATTCTTGTTACTTTTTTTGTATCAATTTCACCCATACTAATTTTTACTCGTCCATTAGAACCATGTTTTAAAAATATTTGGACAAATGACCCATTTTCCGGAATAAATATTGGTGATCGTTGTTTACTGACGAAAGATCAATGTGTATGGATTCGTAATCTAATTAATTAATTTTCTGTTACATTTCCTTATAAACTTATTATTCTAATTTAATAGAAGAAGAAAAAAAAACGCGTCCAAACGCGTCAAACCCTAGTCATTAGTGCGTCCATACCAGACGCGAGTGGGACGCGCACGTTGATGTGTCTGACACGCGTTGTGTCGGCATCCCACGCGCATCATGTGTCCGACGCGCATGGGCCGCGGACATGGCTCAAAAAATACAACGTCCGTACAACCTAAAGGAGGATGTGGCTTTTCTTCGGACAGTTGATATACAATCCATGGTTACGGAGAATAAATACACAGTCTATTAAAGATCCACAATATAATAATATCAATCAAATTAACAAATCCAGTTCTACAAGTACCGGAATTATTCACAAATCAACTCGTGCCTAGGGTACACTTAGAAATGGGTATTGATCACCATATAAGTATCAATCTACCATGTAGCGACAAGCAGTTAACAGGAAAAAGTTTTGAAAAATAGCGAATTCGCAGCATCACAGCCATTGGATGTTGTAGATATGACACCATGACTTAACCACAGTTATGAACTTATGTCATATCTGCAACATCCAACGACTGTGATGTCATATCTACAACAT
Source organism: Papaver armeniacum (assembly GCA_023531295.1). NCBI lineage: Eukaryota > Viridiplantae > Streptophyta > Magnoliopsida > Ranunculales > Papaveraceae > Papaver > Papaver armeniacum. The sequence continues at coordinate 115,722 of JAJJWW010009864.1, forward strand.
CCACAACTGTGATGCTGCGAATTCTTTTTTGAACTCGCAATGCGAGTTCAAATTTTTTTCCCAATTAACAGTAAAATGTCTGGTGCATGGGGTGCACTTAGAAATGGGTATTCTCTAACTTTATGTAAGTTATAAATTCTACATATAAAGCTATGATGAAGACTGGGGAATGGAAAAACAGAACAAAAACAAAGCCCTGTTAAGGATTGTTTTTATTATACCAAAAACACTTTGTAACAAACTTGTCACAAATTTTTACTAAAAATTGTGTTTGTAAATTTTGTTCTTGGGACCGGTTATATCATGACTCCCAAACTAAGTTAGGATTGGTTATACCATGCTTCCCAAAACTAGTTAGGACCGGTTATACCATGTCACGGGATATAGGTTATGACCGGTTATACCTTGCTTCCCAAAACTAGTTAGGATCGGTTATATCTTGTCACACAGTAATAGATTGTGACCTGTTATACCTTGAATCTCAACATAAGTTAAGATAGGTTCTGTCTTGTCATCTTTTATTCGTCATCCAAATATTATTTAATGAAAAACCGGACCAACACACTTATGATTTCCCTTTCGATTATGAAACAAGTTCATACATCTACTTCCTTAAACTAATGTAATAATACATATAGTTTTCTAGGATGAAATCATACCTATATATGAACCACACATAATCAAATAACTATACGCATAGAATATGTTGATGTCGTACTTACGAAGTACAAAAGATAAGTGTTATACATCGTAATTCGGTATAATTCCTTGACACTTTGATCATAACGCTATGACCAAGTTTAATCACTAGAGTTTTATAAATATAGCTTCGCATGTTATGTTTTCAATATAAAGTGACTTGAAAGATACGTTAGGAATAGAAACAAGTCAAGTTAATATTACTAACCTCAAGTGGAAGGATGATGTCTTCGTTGCAGTCGTTACTTCTTCACATTCTTTAGGTCTTCAGAGTAATACTTGTAAGTCTCAACATTCCTAGACTTTCTTGTCTAACCTAAACGAAGTTGTCTCTAATAATTAATCAAACGACTCTCGACGAGTTTTGATACTAAAATATGACAACCAAACTTTACATACAAACGCTTGGTGGGTTCAAGTGACCTATGCTCTAACAATCTCCCACTTTGTCAATTTTAGTGATAAAACTCTATTACATATGGAGATAAATGAATTACAAAATAAGTGATTCTTCATACGTACGCTTGATTCCAAATTTCAATAGCACAATATCCTGCACATATTCAAAAAATAAATGTCGATGTTGATATTTGAATAACAAAAGCTTTACTCCTCCTAAAGGAAAGCTAGGTAAATATTCAATCCGAGCATCTTTGCTATTCCCCTTTTGTAGTATGAAATACTACACAAAAAGATGATATGTTTCTCCCCCTTAGTCTATGCTTTACTCTTTCATTAGATATAACGTTTAAGCAAATATATTCCTTTCCTAGTGATCATAAATCACTTGTTTACTCCATATATTTCTCCTCCTTTTGTCAAAAATAACAAAAAGAAAAAAGCAAAAGAGCAAACTGAAAGGATCTTACAAATCTAGATTACCGCACGCGGTGGGGAGGCCGACGAAGAAACTAACGCAAGATCATCCCTTTAAACTATCCAAAGACACAAGTACACAAAGAGTACTGCTCACAAAATTATGCTTAGGCAGATACCGGCCTTTGGAAACGGGATATATTATGGTGATCCAAGGTGCTTAGCAAGCGGGGCATCTCCAATATATGCACAACTGACAAAAACATCAGAGTGCACTAATGTAGCACTCAACTGCAACGGGCAATACATAAGCCAATATATAAACTTGGGTCATTTGACTTATTGGTGCGCATGCGCCACACGTAGAGTGGAATAGAGTGGTCAAAGACTCAAAACACAACTAATCTTTTTCTTTTCTTTTCATTTTTAATCCTTTCAACTCTTTATCTGGTAGTACCGACTCTCTTTTCATCTCTTCTCAACACAATCTCTCTAATTCAACTTCTGCTCAAGAATCAAAGTATCTCCCAACTTAAATTGTTTTCTTAATTCTTGAATTTGATACCCAACTTCTTTCATTCTTAATTTTCCTCTACCAGCAAGGATAGCCAAATCTCTTAAACTCAACTTTGATTTGATGGCTTGAGTTTTGAAGCTAAATAAAGATTGAATAGGTTATTTTCTTGAAGGGTTGTCTAATCTCTCTCTTGTTTCATGTTTAGCTGTCTGAACCATCTCAATTTGTCTTTCCTCTCATTTATTAGATTTCTGATTGCAATTTTTATATTTTTTTCAATGATTCTGTCTTTTAATATGAAACCAACTAAAAATCTGAATTCTTCTTTTACAGTGTTTGATCGACTTTATAGCTAGGATGAAAAAAATGAAGAAAAGATGATCTTGATAAAATGGGTGGAGAACATCGTTGAGTTCACGGATCTGGACGATACCCGGTTCTGACAGTCTATCTTCTACACCAGCTTTTAGACCGGGATTGACCTGAAATCTTTGTAAATATACTGTAGATTTTTTTTTTTTTACAGAAAAACTAATCTTTGAATCTGATATTTGTTCGAATTAACTAAAATAAAAATTTTAAATACTTAAATGGGGACTATTGTGTTGCATTTTCATTAAGGATGATTTTTCTTTTACTAGTTTAGAAAAATTGATTTTTTTATTTATTTTTTACTGAAAACGAAACTGAAATCGATCGATTCCAGTCAATCTAATTGTTGTTTTGATGATCTTTGAACTGGGAGTTTGCTCGTTTGATTATATATGACTGAAATTTGCGATCAATTTGATTGATTACCTCAAGTTTAACCTCAATTTTTTGTGGATAAAAACCAAACCGTTGATTTAAGTGTTCTAGCCCAACCCATATGAATGTTTGTTTAGCTAAGTAGTCATCCCTTAGCATCATTCGTGAGCATGAGTAATAGATGTAAGGATTAAGAAAGACACTAGAAATTTTAGCATGTGTGCCACGTAAAGGGCATGAGCAGCTAAGGGTATCTTAGTCCATGTCACTTCAAAATGAGAGACAAACATTCTCCTTGTTATTTCCGACATTCTCATCTCCAAACACCACAACTGTTTCTCTCCAACCATCACAAACAAAAGGAATTTTGTTGTGTTACAACGATACGCCTAAAAAAATAATCAGCCGTATCGATACGTATTTACACGGATACGCGTACTAATACTCCCAATACTTCAAGATACAACTCAGATAGAAAACTTTGACTAAATATTAGAAAATTTAGATATTTTACTAGATTTTATGAGAAGTTTTAACTATAGTGACAAAATATTAGTTCTGAATCTGTCCACGGATCTTGCTCTAGACTTTCTTCCTTCCTATCGCGACTTTTTCTCTCTTCAGTGAGGTTCATCATACAGATTACATTTTAATCATGCAAACACATGTATGTATTTTGTTAATTTTCTATCTTATATATAATAATATATAATATATTTATGTTAAACTACTGATCAATATTGAGTATGCGGTATCGCCGTATTTTAGTTTTTCAATTTGGTGTATCATAGTAGCGTATTGGTATCTTGTATCCAATACCGTATCGTTGCAACACATGAATTTTGGTTTTGGATTCAACCTATCTTCACAGCCACTATTGAGATTTACATTATTGTTTTGGATTCAACAAATGACATGTGTTTTGTTTTCGGAGCTACTTTATTGTTTTGAAATGTATGTGTGAGTTTACATTTAATCGTTTGAACACGATCGGTAGCTAGGCGACTCTACTCTAGGAACGTCGGGCCTAAGTGGCACCCCACCACCTCGGTGGCAACCCGGAAGATCGTTGCGGCAACGATGGCTGGTAACCAGAACTACCCTGACGGTGGCACTGGCTATGTGAATAGTAGAGTAAATGTTATTTGCGGCTCTGAAAATTTTTGTGATCTACATTTGCTTAAGATTTACATTTTTGAATTTTTTATTTAGTTGTTGCTCTTACCTTTTTACCCATTTTTAGCCCTGGCATTACGTTTTTGTTATTATACCCTCTACTGGGCATCTGCTCACCCCTTTTGTTTTGTTTTTCCCCTCAGAGTACGATGAGAAGATGCGGCAGTAAGCCGGGTAGAGCTTACGGAAGAATTAGCGCTATGAAGTTAGTATTCTATTACGTTTTGATGTGTATATCAAGGGGTACCTGGGTGTTTAGTTTGTTTGCCATAATCCCATGTCATTTTTGTACATTTTGGTGCTATCATTGGGATCTTTTAAATGATCTTTATATAGTCCGTAACTGAAACTTGCCGGTTTGGTATATAATGGGTATGGTCTTGGGTGTTGCAATAGTTCTTTGATTATTTTTTTTTTTATCAGAAAAGAAGATATATTAAGGAGAAAGAATGTACAGGCTACCAGAGGTAGGAAAAAAAAAAAGGAAAAATTACAGCATCTTACAGAAACAAATTCTCCCAATCATTGAGAATGGAGCTAGAAAAGTTTACATGTACTCTTCTACCTGCGGCTGCAGCCCAAAGAAGGATTAAAGTTTTAACTTTGAATAGTGCTTTGATTTCCCTTTGTTGTCAAATATCGATGTACTGCAGGCATACTCATATACTCATTTACGTATCTTGTTTGAATTTTAAAAAAAACTTGTGTGGTAACAGTCTTATATACTTCTTTGTTTACACGTTAAACACCCACTCACAATCAGTATCATGAACTATTGAGAATCTCATTTTGAAAATGTGTCTTACCGTGAGTAAAGGGTCCATGGGATCTCACCTGAATTGTCTCATTTTATTTGTTTTTGTTCATTTCGAATCTGTAATTGGAAATGAAGAAGTGTTAATGTACAGTATTCAAAGTGATTGCTTATTAATATGATTGCTTCTTATCTGTCACAAGTGGTTAATGTACAGACAAGTGAATTTTTCATTGCAACGGGTTGGATCCCACCTTATTAATATGATTGCTTCTTACGGGTTGGATTTCAACCGACTACACCTTATTAATGATAAGAAGCAATCATATTAATAAGGTGTAGTCGGTTGAAATCCAACCGTTGGAAGGAAAAATTCACTTGTCTGTCACAAGTTTAGTCAAGATAGAGTTTCGGCAAACCCAAACTCTTTCCCACCGACTACACCCCACAATAGTGTCACCAATCACCATACCATCATCGAGGTACCAGGCCTGTACGTCTAAGTCACACCGTTTGGCGATACTCGAGACTAAAGAGTGGAGAGTAAGAGCAAACAAAAGTGGCCCCAAAGGGTCACCTTGTTGCACCCCCTGAGCAGAACAAAGTACATGATCCATGTAGTATAGTCGCGCCAGTGAAGCGTAGCAAAACTCAACCCATCGGGATATAGAGGGACATAAACTACGTACCTCTGCGATCATGGCAGTTCTGTCAATGAGATTGAACGTATTAGAGAAATCCACCAGCAGCGTGGAAAGATTATCCTGATCCCCTTTCTCTTCCAGCACACGATTTACGGCATGTAAAATCACCTCCCCACCACATTTAGCTCCCACACCAAGCTGGAAATCACCCAGGTAAGAATTTATCTCTTGGCCAACGTAGGAAGCAACACATTTATAGACGAGTCTTCTCCAAATTTTCCCAACTGCAATAGGACGCAAACCACCACCAGGCTTGGTGAGTGGGGTGAGAGGAGCACTGGCTACAAATTCCCCCAAAACGGATGGACAAGAGCCTTACATCCACAAGTTGACCACATCAGTGATGGATGCAATTAATTCCATGTCCACTGAGTACGTCAAGAAGATGTTGTGCACGGAATCCATCTCTACCACAAGATGTCCCTTTAGGGAAACTCTTCAACCTGCTCAGTTGAAGCTATCATAGCGTATTGTGAAGGTGGAGTAGATGGAATAAACGGCTGGGCTGCAGAGGGGTGTTTGCATCGCAGTTTAGCCAAAGTGTCATCGTTATTCGTTGCGACTCCACTAGAGGTAAGAGTGCGAACTGTGGGCAGCATACAGACCATTCCTAAGCTTACTCCTACACAATCTCAGGTTGGTGGCCTCCTGACCCTCCTGTTTAGCATTCTTCTTTATCTTTTCAAGTGATCTCTTCCTCTCTTCATGTTTCTCGAGAACCTCCCGAACTAACACAACACTCCCATTGGGTTCAATCCATAGTCGCGTGCACGATTAACCGATTTAATCGGCAGCTTTTTCTTTGTGCTAGCTTTCTCTTCTTTTCTTTTTTTTTTTTTGAGTTTTTATTTAAAATATTTAAGTTTTCTTAAGTTTTTTAGAGCATCCCAGTGGGAGACCAAAACTAAAATTTTGGTCGAAAACGCAGACACTACGGAGAGGAGTAAAGACCAAATATCAGACTAAAACCAAATACTAGAGTATATTTGGTCTTTGGTTTGGTTTTAGTCGGGCGTAGATTAAAGTTGCGCCTGATGGGGCGAAGATTGAAGTTACGCCTGAATTAAAAAAAAATTGGGGCGCAATTAAGAGTCACGCCTGATTGGGGCGCAACTCAAAGTTACGCCCGAATAATAATTAAAAAAAAAAAATGGGGCGGAACTTACCATTACGACCAAATTTTAGTCTCCCTCCACTGCGTTACAACACGGACTAAACCCAAATTTTGGTTTTTTTTTTTTTGTTCTTTGCTCTTTGGTTATGATCGCACCACTGCAGTTGCTCTTAAAGAACATTTCATTTATTTTAAAAACAAACATTTAATTCCTTTTTAAAAAAGAAGTGTTAAAAAAAGGTAAGAAAATAATTATAATATTTAAGTTTGTTCGATAAAAAAAAAATAAAAAATTATAATTATAATATTTTTATAAAGGTTTTAAGAATTTTAAAAAAGTTTACAAAAATAAGAAGAAAAAAAAGTATAAAAAGTAAAAAAAGTAAAAAAAATTAAAAGATTAAATTAAGTAAGTAAACTAATAAATTGATCAAGTATATCTAAGTAATTTAATCAGCCTTAAGACACCCCTTATCAACCTACACTAGTTGGATAATAATTTTGTATGCACAGCCTCTTCAGAGGAAAAGTGGGATTTTTGTTAAAGAGTGAGCAAAAAACGATCCGAGGAGCACAAAAAATCATGATCAACTCCCCAACAAGGGCCTAGTTAATATATTTTTCTGACTCTGACCAAATTATCCCTTGTCAGTACCCCTAACAAAAATCAAAAGTGGAGGTGGGAAAGGCAGGTGTCCCTTAAAAACCGAAGAAATCCGAGTGACGGGCCCAGACTTTGGCAAGTTGGCCCACTCAAAAAATCTGTCCCTCTTGATTTTTACGGTATGTTTCGACAGGGCAATGTCCTCTCTCACACTTGAAATGGCCAAGTCAGATTTAGGTTCATGGGACGGGATTTAAGTTGAGATCATGACCTCAGAGTAATGGGTAAAGAGTTGCCCTTCCCCGCGAATATTAGCCGAATTTGGATTGTACAGCACAGTGCTCAATCAGATCTCTCAGAGACGTACCAAAAATGGAGCTAACATACCAAGTAAGGCTAAACCTTGAACAGATAATCCCTGGTGCAAGAGTAGAATAATTGCACTATACACTAAAATAGGATTAACATTTTCACAACATAAACCAAGGGAAGTAGTGTCTGTTTGGCACTGATTAAACTGGAGATGAGGCCTGAGGTTAAGTAGTAGTACCATCTTCACAGCAAACTATTCAGACTCTTGGAACCAATTCTAGGCAAGACAGACCAATATTCCTTCATATTACAAGCTTCAAAGAATTGTTTTTTAAAAATAGTGCAGAATTTCCGTCTTCCGAGTTCTGACAGTCTTGACTCATCTCAGCACTGGAAAAGATTTCTGAATATATAAGTATACCATGAAAGCGATGATACTCCAAGCCTATGTGTTCATCATTAAGTATCTTGGTCCTAAAAGACATCCAACTACTATCAGCTTTTTATTTTCCTTCATATTCAGAGATCATTTCTCGTATTTCCAGTAAATATCAGGTTTTTTACCTTCTGGTAAAGACCTGAAGCAAATGTCCCATCAGAAAAGAACCCGCTAGAATAATAGGAGCAAATCAGCAGATATCTAATAATTGGCAACTAAAATTCTTGATCATAAATGCATTCTATCTGCTTAGGAAACACCATACATTTCACAGACGGAGACTCAAGAGTCAGCAGCATCACTTAGTAATAACCATACTATTACAAGAGCCCTACCAGCTATATCAGAAAATCAAAGAACTGATAACTCAATTGTGCATGAGTTCGTATGCCTTCCAATAACCCCACCAGATTCAAGTTCAACTATAAGTTCATATCACCATAGTGACTGATAACAGAGTCAGTATTGTTATTGTGATGAGCTTTATACTGCTAAACAATATCACCCTTATGCAGTTACTAATAGCAACAAACAACAGACCATGCACTTGAGAATCACCAGTGAACTTACGAGCACTTTGTGACAGGTCCATCTCCAAATATGAACTCGAAAGATACTGCCAAAACAATTCCATAATTCTTTAGTCTACCAACACTCTATGAAAAAATGGCAACTTAATATCTCATTTTTTAAATTTCTCTCAGTTCACATGGCAACTCTAGCTCCCATCATTAATATATCCATTGTCCAGAGTTCAAATTCTAGTACAAAATTGTTGCAAAAGCGCAAAAGACAAAGGAACCAAAAAATTTAAATGTAATGGTTGACAGGAGATTCCTTGATCACAAAATGCATTTATTTACGTACGAAAATTTACAAATGTAACCATACATTTCGTAGTCAGATTCAGCAGCATCTGTTCCATATGTGAGAACTGCTATACAAAATTAGCAATATAAACCTTCCTAAGTAGGCATCTGTTAGTGCCCCAACTCATATACTAGTAATTACGTTTACAAAAGACCTAAAAGACTAAACAAACCAGAAAATAAGCCTGAACTGGACTTAAGAGATGAACAAGAGGTTCCTAAGTCTTGAAATTAGTAGAAACTAGAAAGGGAAAACAGATATTATTCCACAGAAAGAGATTCTTACCGAACTTCCAGCTAATCCACTTCAACACTAAAGAAGGAAAACATGAAATGAAGAAGCAGGAAGAGACGATGCCGACAAACCTGAGTTCTATCCAGTGAAAGGCTCTTAACCGTGTTATAGCCACTGAACTTGCCCAGCAAAAAGTGAACAGGACATATGATTAAGCAGGATGACTGACTATTCCGAGGACAGTAAATCACAGCGACAGCACCTTGGAGAATAAGTATGGTTGAATTTCCATTTGAACGTTATCAGCCACATCTGGAAGACACTCTCTTAACAAAGGTATAAATTTATAAAGCAATTCACTATCCGCCGATGAGATCTCACTGCAATTCACATGAAATGCAAACAACCCGATTCCATCAAGAAATATTATGGAACACTAAAACTAGAAATCCAACTATGCAGACAAGCAACGTCTACATACTCTGCCTCCTTTGACATTTCTTCCTCATCATCCACACGCAGAACATCACAACGACGACATAAGTCATTTATCGAGACATCCTTCTTCGGAACTTTCTTTCGCTCTCGCCGCTTCCATTTTTGTTCAGCATGTGCATCCTAAGAAGTAGCATTGTAAAATACAAAACCATTCAAATAACACCATTTTTAAACCATTCCCATTGTCATATTTCAAAGTCTATCACAGATCGAAACCATTCAATTTACACCCCCTTTTTTTGTACTATCCACATGGTCATAGTTCAAACTCTATAACACTGTTTCGAAGTTCAAAGTGATATCTACTTACATTGCCATGTTTCAACGTCTGTGACATTCTACTTGTAATGCAATGTCTCACAGGAAGTTTCCATTCCTCAACTTTAGCTTTCGAGCTACTAATCTCTACATGTTGTGAACAAACAAAACATAAGTACTGTTTCAAAAATCAGTCCTGTTTCAAAAATCAACAGAAACAAGAACACCAAAACAACCCATTTTCACAAATTACCTTCTTTATCATTTGACCCAGAGATAGACAGTTTCTCAAAATCCACCAATGATTGTTTCAAAGGTGAGCCATTTCCCCCAATTTCCAACCCTAATCAACAAACCAAGAATAAAAATCACTTAATAGAACCAAAAATCGAACAACAATACAAACAAATGTCAATGGAGTTGGAATCAATTTACCCTTTTTCTCAGCTGGATCAGAGATAGAGAGCTTTTCAAAATCAATTGAAGTTCTTTTAAGAGGTCTTTCATCATCATCCTCATCTTCCAACCCTGACAAAAACAATCAAGAGAAACACATAACCAGTTGGAATGAAATCCATTAAAATGCATGAATCGAGTAAGGATTGAGTTGAAATTTGTACTCACAATCACAGAATTCAGCTATGGGGTTGTTGTTCTTGATAGATTTTCGCTTGACACGGATGACGACAGGGTATATGTTGTCTAAATCTGGTGGAGGAGGAGATGAAGAAGAAGAAGGAGAAGGGGTTTCAGTAGTTTCTGCCATTAATGGGGTTGTGTGTTCTTGAGCTGTAAAAGGGTTTTGGGGATGGATTTAGGGTTCGGGGTCTGGTCGAGTGAAAAGGGAAGGAGGAAATGGGAAAAGTGAAATAGATACGTGCCCACCACGGTCACGGGGCTTTATCCATTCTGATTTTGATTGAGATTTGCCACCACCCTACTGTATGGCCACGGTGGGCTTGTGGTCGGGACTCGGGGCTGTGATTTTGTTTTTTAATTGGGAAATAATAGACTCGCCGCGCTTTTCTCCGACAGTGTCCCGAGCGCTAATCCAACGGCGTTTCAGATAGGGATGGCCATTTGCCCCGCCCAAACCCATCCCCGTGGGTACCCGCCCCGTTTGGGTAGGATTTTACCCGCACAAATGGGGATGGGGTTGGGTATGGGTAATACCCGAAACCTAAGCTACGGGGATGGGGTGGGGATGGGATTCAAGGTCCCCGCCCCATACCCGCCCCGTTGCTTCCATATTATAGGGGTTTCGATTTTTATGCAAGAATTTGTATTGAATTTTATACTTCCACCACTTAGTCGAGCTTTCTTACATTTATTATATTCTTGATCGTTCTTGTATATTCATCACTTTCGTTTCTTTGTTGTGATCAGACATAATCTTTGATCGTTCTTGTATCGAAAGGACAAAGTAGAAAAACTAAGAAGTCATTTAAAGATTCTTTTGTTCACCTTAAGATGAATTTCTAAATTTAAAACTTTAGAATGCATTATTCTTATGTTATTAATTTTGTTTGCTTCATATTTAAGTTTTGATTACAAATAAATTTATGTATTAACTCCGTGTTACGGGTAACCCATGGAATACCCGCCCCAAACGGGTATTCCCCATACCTGCCCCGCCCCAATTCATGTGGGTAACAGAGCGGGTATGGGTATTTTTTTTTACGAACGGGGCAGTGACTGGGATTGGCATACCCTCCCCATGACCATCCCTAGTTTCAGAGCGTTCTGAATAAGGGTGCACAGGAGCGAGCCGGGACCCGGCGGCCGTCCGAGCCGGTGGGAACCGTGCACTGTTTTTGTACCGAACCGAGGAAGGGGGTACAGGTACCGGTCCAAAAAATAGGAACCGAAGCTAGGGAGGTACAGGTACACGGTCCTATCCTAATCTCGTACCATCCCGGACCGAATGTATCGAAGAATCAGTTTCAACACTCACCACTTCGTTTCCATGGACTTGCCAGTCATCAACGCTCTGGCTTTTGGAATTCTCGACTTCATCCGAACTTTCAAATCCAAGTCCTCAAAGGCACGACTTCAAACTTTTCGGTTTCGTGGATGAGAACCCACTATTACTGGTATTTGCAGAACTTGATTACTGAGTTTTTGGCATGTCGAACAATGAACTCAAAGATGATTCCTTCTTGTTTCCGAATATGTTTTCAAATATGTATTTGTTATTGCCCTGAGCAATAACCTTTTCATTTTCAGGAAGCGCAGTTACATCCATCGGTGTAGAAGGAAGATGATCGGAACATGAAGACGACGCGGAATCAAGATTCTCTTTGAAATGAAGCTCACCATATTTCAGTGCAGGAACAAAGCTCAGCTTGTTGTTTGGCTTTAATTTTCTTCCATGATGAAGCTAATGATTCGATAAGAGTTGGGTTCTCTGGCAATGGTTTCTCAAATATTTCTTGAAAACTGCTACAAGTAGCCATGGATTATAAGGAGAGTGACAAAAAAATGATGTACAGAAGCTGAATGCAGAGATGGACAGATGGATCTTATTGGTGAGGAAAGAAGAGTTTTTACAGGTGAGAGAGAGAGAGAATGGCAATATTACGGATTGTTTGAGAGAGAAAGAAAATAAATACTCTATAATTGGAATATAATTACCAATTACGAAATGTTGTTGGCCGTGTGGATCATAGAAATCAATCCAATGGGGTGGCAGCAGACACCAAAATTGCATTCTCTTTCTGGAACCGAGACTAGTACTGGAACCGCACTGCACCGTATGTGTACCGAATGGTACCGGAACCGAGGTACAAGGTCCATGTACCGGTCCAAAATTTTGGAACCGAGGCTAGGGAGGTACAGGTACTCAGCCTCGGCAAGAGCCGAGCCGAACCGTACCGTGTGCACCCTTAGTTCTGAACATTGGGATAGAAGCACTGGTATATGGGTCTCTATTTTCTCTCTCTTGTGAGATAAATTGTGGGAGAATTCGATCATCAAGTGGTATGGTGGTTGCCATGCTCTCTTCCACTGCGGAGGTAGGGATTGGAACCCTGTAATTGCTGAATCCACTTCAATTTAAGGAGTTTGGATGTAATCTAAAAACCACTAGTCTAGGGCATCAAAATAAATAAATAAAGAAAGAAAGAATTCACTGGAATATCTACCATTTCCGTTTTTAATTTCAAGAATTTTTTTTATATCTAGTAAATCAAGATTACACACAAAATTGAGTTTGAGACTCATCAATATCAGCACATGAGATTTCCTTTTATCTGTTTACATAACTTCCTGGGTTTGTAGGTAGAGACATGTTTGAAGCTTGAATGTTAATATAACCTATGGGCTTTTAGTCGAAAGCTCCAACAAGAAAAAAGAAGTAACTCTGGTAAAGCATTGATACACCTATGATGAGAGACCCGATTTAATCAGACAAGCAATGGTTTTTGGTACATATGCCAACCATATTTTTGATGTCTTCTTCACTACGCGGCTATCAAAACGAAGGAGTGCAACAATCAACGGTTGCCCTTCAATCCCAGGAGCAAATCCTGGCCGTCTAAGGTTACCAAACGACCTTTGCCCCAAAACCCTAGCTTGGTCACGCACCTAGCCCAAGCTAGTCACGCCATGCGCCTATGTCAAACCCTTGGCCCCACATGCCAAGCCAAAACCGCACCTAGCCCAAGCTAGTCACGCCATGCAAACCCTTGGCCCCACATGCCAAGCCAAAACTGCACTTAGCCAAAGCTAGCCAGGCCCAAGGCGAACCCTTGGCCCCACATGCCAAGCCAAACCAAACTTAGCCAAGCTAGTCGCGCCATGCCAAACACACCTTGCCTTGGCCCTAGCCATGCTAGTCACATCATGCCAAGCCAAACGCCCTTGCCTTGGCCACGCCATACGCCCATGGAAAACCCTTGGCCCCACATGCCAAGCCAAACTAAACCTAGCCAAGCTAGCCGCGCCATGCCAAACGCACATTGCCTTGGCCCTAGCCATGCTAGTCACATCATGCCAAGCCAAACGCCCTTGCCTTGGCCCTAGCCACTCCATACGCCCATGGCAAACCCTTGGCCCCACATGCCAAGCCAAAATCGCACCTAGCCAAAGCTAACCACGCCCAAGGAGAAACCTTGGCCCCACATGCCAAGTCTAACCCTAGTCGCGCCACCACGTTGGCCCTCACTATGCGGCTACCAAAACGAAGAAGTGCAACAATCAGCAGTTGCCCTTCAATCCCATGAGCAAATCCTAGCCATCCAAGGTTACCAGACGACACATGGTAACCTTTGGCACGAAAATCTAAGTTTGGCCATGCCAAACCATGCCACGCCAACGGCATGCCAACTTAGCCGCGCCACCACGTTGGCCCTCACTACACGGCCACCAAAACAAAGGCGTGCAATAATCAACGGTTGCCCTTCAATCCCAGGAGCCAATCCTAGCCATCCAAGGTTACCAGACGACACATGGTAACCTTTGGCCTGAAAACCTAAGTTTGGCCACGCCAAACCTTGCCATGCCAACGACATGCCAACCTAGCCGTGCCACCACGTTGGCCCTCACTACGCGGATACCAAAACGAAGGCGTGCAACAATCAACGGTTGCCCTTCAATCCCAAGAGCAAATCCTAGTCATCCAAGGTTACCAGACGACACATAGTAACCTCTGGCCCGAAAACCTAAGTTTGGCCACGCCAAACCTTGCAATGACAACGGCATGCCAACCTAGCCACGCCACCACGTTGGACCTCACTACGCGGCTACTAAAACGAAGGCGTGCAACGATCAACGGTTGCCCCTCCTCTCAAGATGCAAAATCTCGACCGTCGAAGGTCACCAGGTTGGCAAGTTTCCCGATCTTAACTTGACAAGCCACAACAATGTGCTACGTGTTTTCCAAAACATTCGAGACATCAACACAAACTTGGGGATCCTCTTTGGGTATTGGTTTGGCGGTCTACAGCGTGCGGCTGTTTATGGGTGAAAATTGTTTCTGCTGATTTCGGTAAATTCGGTAGGTGAGTGAGAAACTGATTCAAACCCTAAACAAATATGCTGCACGTGAGCACTTTGTAGATTCGAGAGATCAATCTGTACAAGTCCGACCTCAACCAAGAAATGGCCGTTCCGGACTTGCTTCGTCACAAAGTGGAGGAGAAGGGTTGATTTGGGGAGGGAAGCAAAGAAAGGTGTTGAGACCAGAATAGTTCTGGGAGAGTAGCGTCTCGACTTGTATCAGAAAGTGAAAGCTTAGGAAGCTTGCAAAAGATGAAAGCTTTTTGGAGAGCTTGCAAAGTTGCCTTTTCTGAGAGTTTAGTATTTTTCTCCTGACCGAGACTTGTGTCTGGTGGAAATAGGTAAGACCTATTTATACAAGTCGAGATTTAAAACGTACCCTGGCCTCATGAAGGAAGAGAGTAAAGGGTGAAATAATGGGAGGAGGTGGTAACCGCATGGTGTTAATGGGTGAAAACGTTTTCACCATTATTTCCTCTTTTATTTGACCGCTTTATTACTTTTCACGCTTTCTTAATGTGAGCGTAGTGTACGCTGCATGCTGTGGACCGCCAAACCAAAACCCTAGAAAGCATCCCCGGTTTGTGTTGATGTCTCGAGTGTTGGTTGCATCTTGCGTGCAAGTGGTCTTGCTAGGGACGCATGTGGCATGTGCCAATGGCATGTGCGGAATGCCTTCGTTGCGAGTTGCACCTCGAGCGTAAGTGGTAATGCAGAGCTGCTAGTGGCGTGTGTGGCATGTGCCAATGGCATGTGTGGAATGCCTTGGTGGTAGGTTGCACGGTTTGCAAGTTAGGCTACCAGCGTGTGTGTTTGTCATGTGCCAATGGCATGTGCGGAATGCCTTGGTGGTAGGTTGCACTGTTTGCAAGTTAGGCTACCAGCGTGTGTGTTTGGCATGTGCCAATGGCATGTGCGGAATGCCTTGGTGGTAGGTTGCACGGTTTGCAAGTTAGGCTACCAGCGTGTATGTTTGGTATGTGCCAATGGCATGTACGGCCATGTTGACCTAGTTGCAAGTCTTGCAAGCCTAGGGCGCTATATTTGGCGTGGGCCAAAGGCATAGCGGCTTGGAAATATGGCCTGCGATACGTGTTGGCATGTGCCAATGGCATGTACGACCATGTTGACCTAGTTGCAAGTCTTGCAAGCCTAGGGCGCTATATTTGGCGTGGGCCAAAGGCATAGCGGCTTGGAAATATGGCTCGTGATACGTGTTGGCATGTGCCAATGGTACGTACGGCCATGTTGACCTAGTTGCAAGTCTTGTAAGCCTAGGGCGCTATATTTGGCGTGGGCCAAAGGCATAGCGGCTTGGAAATATGGCTCGTGATACGTGTTGGCATGTGCCAATGGCACGTACGGCCATGTTGACCTAGTTGCAAGTCTTGCAAGCCTAGGGCGCTATATTTGGCGTGGGCCAAAGGCATAGCGGCTTGGAAATATGGCTGCGATATGTGTTGGCATGTGCCAATGGCACGTACGGCCATGTTGACCTAGTTGCAAGTCTTGCAAGCCTAGGGCGCTATATTTGGCGTGGGCCAAAGGCATAGCGGCTTGGAAATATGGCCTGTGATACGTGTTGGCATGTGCCAATGGCACGTACGGCCATGTTGACCTAGTTGCAAGTCTTGCAAGCCTAGGGCGCTATATTTGGCGTGGGCCAAAGGCATAGCGGCTTGGAAATATGGCTGCGATACGTGTTGACATGTGCCAATGGCACGTACGGCCATGTTGACCTAGTTGCAAGTCTTGCAAGCCTAGGGCGCTATATTTGGCGTGGGCCAAAGGCATAGCGGCTTGGAAATATGGCTGCGATATGTGTTGGCATGTGCCAATGGCACGTACGGCCATGTTGACCTAGTTGCAAGTCTTGCAAGCCTAGGGGCGCTATATTTGGCGTGGGCCAAAGGCATAGCGGCTTGGAAATATGGCCTGCGATACGTGTTGGCATGTGCCAATGGCACGTACGGCCATGTTGACCTAGTTGCAAGTCTTGCAAGCCTAGGGCACTATATTTGGCGTGGGCCAAAGGCATAGCGGCTTGGAAATATGGCCTGCGATACGTGTTGACATGTGCCAATGGCACGTACGGCTATGTTGACCTAGTTGCAAGTCTTGCAAGCCTAGGGCCCTATATTTGGCGTGGGCCAAAGGCATAGCGGCTTGGAAATATGGCCTGCGATACGTGTTGGCATGTGCCAATGGCACGTACGGCCATGTTGGCCTAGTTGCAAGTCTTGCAAGCCTAGGGCGCTATATTTGGCGTGGGCCAAAGGCATAACGGCTTGGAAATATGGCCTGCGATACGTGTTGGCATGTGCCAATGGCATGTATGGCCATGTTGACCTAGTTGCAAGTCTTGCAAGCCTAGGGCGCTATATTTGGCGTGGGCCAAAGGCATAGCGGCTTGGAAATATGGCCTGCGATACGTGTTGGCATGTGCCAATGGCATGTACGGCCATGTTGACCTAGTTGCAAATCTTGCAAGCCTAGGGCGCTATATTTGGCGTGGGCCAAAGGCATAGCGGCTTGGAAATATGACATGCGATACGTGTTGGCATGTGCCAATGGCACGTACGGCCATGTTGACCTTGTTGCGAATCTTGCAAGCCTAGGGCGCTATATTTGGCGCGGGCCAAAGGCATAGCGGCTTGGAAATATGGCCTTGTTGCCATGGTGCGCAGGGTGCGGCTTGGTTTGGCATTGTTGCCATGGTGCGCAGTGTGCGGCTTGGTTTGGCATTGTTGCCATGGTGCGCAGTGTGCGGCTTGGTTTGGCATTGTTGCCATGGTGCGCAATGTGCGGCTTGGTTTGGCATTGTTGCCATGGTGCTGAAAGATGCGGCTTGGTTTGGCATTGTTGCCATGGTGTGATATGCGGCTTGGTTTGGCATTGTTGCCATGGTGCGCAGAGTGCGGCTTGGTTTGGCATTGTTGCCATGGTGCGCAGGGTGCGGCTTGGTTTGGCATTGTTGCCATGGTGCGCAGTATGCGGCTTGGTTTGGAATTGTTGCCATGGTGCGCAGTATGCGGCTTGGTTTGGCATTGTTGCCATGGTGCGCAGTATGCGGCTTGGTTTGGCATTGTTGCCATGGTGCGCAGGGTGCGGCTTGGTTTTGGAATTAGGGTTCTGTGTTGAAAACCCTAATCTGGTATTTTTAAAAAATACCCCCATTAATTGTTTACACCTGAGTTAAATGCTCTTAGTTAATGTGTTGCGGGTAACACTAGGTCATGGGGTTTTACGATTTTACCCCTTGTCTAAAAACCACCATCAACATTAAGTCCCTGCTTAGCTCGGAACAGGGGCTTTGTTGCGAGGTAAGCATAAGATGGTGACAAACTATTAACAGAAAAACGTAAGGAAAATTGAAGGAGGCTTGTCTGACCTTTTATAAATAGGGTTTGGAATCCTTGCCTCTGGTAGT
Organism: Papaver armeniacum; assembly: GCA_023531295.1. NCBI lineage: Eukaryota > Viridiplantae > Streptophyta > Magnoliopsida > Ranunculales > Papaveraceae > Papaver > Papaver armeniacum. The sequence continues at coordinate 133,892 of JAJJWW010009864.1, forward strand.
TTTGCACAAATCGGGAGGCTGGCACAATTGGTGGGGCCGGTGCAGCTTGGGCGACGTTGGGAGGTTGGCATGAGTTGGGAAGCTGAGTGTGCTAGTTGGTGGGACCGGCGTAAAGTGTGGAAGTCTTGCGTGCTTGCAGGCGTGACTTGTGCGACCAATGGGAGGTCGGCGCAATTGGTGGGGCCGGTGCAACTTGGAAGCCGTGCTTGCAGGCGTGACTTATGTAAATAAAGAGGGAGTAGGCGTTTCTTCAGACAGCAAAGTTTCCTTATTTTGCTTTCCTTCACGTGCGGCTTCAATTAGGGCATTGTTCATGCTAAAATCTGAAAGCGTTATGTCCCTCATTGCTTCCTTTCCCTTTTAAAATCCCGTATTTATACCCAATGCAACCGCATCATATTCCTTGTTTGAGAAAAGATTCTTCTTGTTGGATTTCTCTCTTTGTCATGTCACGCAGATTCGAGTCATCTTCTAACCAGTCAGGTTCTCCGGATGAGGGCGCGAGGTCTGATTCTTGCATGAGCATCCCAACAAATGTTATTCGGGTTAAGAAAATCATACCGGCATGTTTTCTTCTTCTTTTGCGGACTGACACACACTTTAACGCTTGTTGTGTAAATGGGGAAATTTCCTTTTTGTGCAGAGATATCCTGTTGGAGCATGCGTCACTGTTATCGACGAGGATGACCTAGTTGTTCCCCTTCCTTCAAGTCCGAGCTTGTCGACTGCTGCAGATTTGGAGAATGCTGATTTAGGGCTATCTTTCCATGAATACCCTTCTGCAGGTTTATCGTTTGGGACTCGTATGAGGTGTCTCTCCTCCAATTATCGGAATGTTGGTGGTGTCTTGGTGCGGAAAGAATTCGTAGCCCTTTATACGAGGATATGGAAGACGTACGGCCATATTGCTACCAGGAGCGTGGTGAGGTGCTGTTCGTCCGCTTTGGTTTCCGTAGTGAACTGTCTTTTGCCAATGATTGCTGAGATGGAGAATGTGCCCATTCATGCTGTTGTGGAGTTGCCATTCAAAAGTGGGAGAACATGGTGTCTACTGCGAATCTTTGGAATTCAACGTTAGGAAATGGTTGCGGCACCGCCTCAATATTGTGAAGGTCGACAGGGCTGGTATTCTTGCTGGTGTGATTCCTGCCACGAAAGCCATGCTGGAAGAAGAGGAAATTTTGGCCCTGGAGTCTCGGAAGATTGAAGAGTTAACTCGAGATTTGAAGAGTAGGACTGAAAGATATCATGGCCGATTGAAGATGATATTTTGTAGGGATTATAATTTACTAGACGGGCTTTTCTGAGTTGCATTATGAGATTCGAAGGCTCTCCTTTCTCCTTTTTTTTTTTTTTTTTTTTTTTTTGAAGAAAATAAAGAGATTCTGTTAATCCATTGGCTTCGTATTGAAATTCGATAACTGGTAAGAAAGAAAGTAAAAGCGGAGAAAATGCCTGGACGTTCACACTTTTGATGTAGCATGTTGCAGGGAATGATTAGGCGTAGTACGCCTTAAGCCATTTTCCATTGATAACTGTCTCTAGCTTTTCCCCATCTTCTTTGATGATCTTGTAGTAACCATTGTTATATGCTTTAGTGATTATGTACGGCCCTTCCCATTTGGGAGAAAACTTCGGTGCTGATGCGTCTTGCTGGATGTGTTTGGCGGTTTTTAGCACCAGGTTTCCTTCTTTGAAAACCCTGGGTTTTACATGGCTGTTGTACGCCCTGGAAATCCTGTTCCTGTATATTTGTGCATGTTCCTCTGCCCGGGATCTTTTGGAGTCTAGAGTATCCAGTTCCGCACGGCATTGAGTGATTCGGCTTCATTCCACCGGGGTCCGCTCATTTGTGGCAATTAAAGCGGATGGGATCTTGATTTGTCGGGAGGATCGCGTCTGTACAAGTAGACGAGGGAGTAAGGAGACACGCCGGTGGAGCTTCTAGGAGATGTTCTGTACGCCCAGAGAGCCATTGGCAATTGTTCATGCCAGGTTCGGGGATTGTCATGTACTGTCCAGCTGAGGATTCGGATCAGAGTCTTGTTGGTACTTTCAGCTTGCCCATTTCCATGAGGATAATAGATGGTAGAGAAGACTTGTTTGATTCCGTACCTCTCAAGTAGTTCCTGTACTTGCTTGTTAGCGAAAGGTGTGCCGTTGTCGGTGATGACGTGTTTATGTACGCCAAAGCGGAAGATGATGTGCTCCTTGATGAATGCCGCGATTGTGGCTCCAGTGGTTCCTTTCAGCGGGACAGCCTCAACCCACTTGGTAAAGTACTCGGTCGCGGTTATTATGTACTCATGCTTTGTTTTGAGGATGGGGGGTTGATCTTCCCGATGATGTCGAGTCCCCAGCTATAAAAGGGCCACGGGCTACTTATTGCGTGCAAGGGTGTTGGAGGCGCGTTGATGCGTGTCGTAGGTGCAATCAAATTAATATCTTATTTCCACTCAATTAAAAATAATATAATGGAAGTCAAGTTCGTTCCCACGAGGAGCAAGAGATTCTAGTTGTAAAAATTGTCACGAAAGGGGGGGTGTAAAAAGCAAAAGAAAATAAACAAAGCAATTAAAAGATAAAGTTTAAAGCAATAAGAGAGACAAGATCAAGGAATCCTTCTTCGTTGCAAAACAATGATTAAAGTTATGTTCTTTTCTACTTGTTATTAGTCACAGATTATCACCAACCGTAGGATAGCAGGTTCGCTTAGCTAGCCCCAAAATCCCTTATTTCACTGAGTAACAAGTCCGCTTAGTTATCAGATTCTATCCAAAAGAACCACCTTGAGGTTCGCTTACAAGATGTAATTCCCTGAATGCATTAAGATCTATGAATTTAGGTTTAGTACTAGTAGTTAAACTCGGTTCGCTTGGTCCACTTTCTAGCGTTGTTTTTACACACAATTGCTCCACGGAATCCCTCCGCAAGGTCTCGTGTTTTCTACTTGTGTAAAGTGTCGAGAACGATTACGTATTCCCTAACTTATACTAGATTTAGATTTAAACTAACAAATCAATTTAGCGTGCACTCCAAACAATCTATCAATCAATCATGAATGAACAAACATTCCTATTAGTAAAAACAAACGATAATCATGTGAAAAACTTCAAGATAGAATTGAAACAAAACTCAAATCATATATTAAGAACTAGGAATTCATCCTCAATCAATAAGAAAATTAGCTACTCATGTTTTTGAAATTCACACAAATAATAATTAAAAGGAGAATTTTAAAGTTCACACAAATAATTAAGAAGAAGAATTTTGAAAACAAAAACACAAGTGTTGTGTGTGTAGAGAGGTGTGAAAGATGTGTAGAGAACTTCTCTATTTATAGGCTTCAATATTCTCCAAATCTTCCAAGGAATAGAATCCTTTTCCTTTAGCAATTCAATTTCCAAATCCAAGCCTTTCTCAACTCTTCCATCTTCTCTTTCCAAATTTGAGTCCAATTCTCCATCCAATTCCAAGCCCAAGTCTTCACACCCATGAGAGAAATCCATAGAAAATTCTGGAATTTTGGTCGCCGGAAAACTGGTATTATGGCCGGAATCCGGCCGGAATTCGTCACCGCCGGCCACCTGAAAATCACTGCCGGTCAGTCGCCGTTTACTGGTTATCGGTCAAAGTCAACTGGTCAAACTGGGTCATGAGTCAGAACCGAGTCAGCATCTCGAGTCCCAGCTAACTGGGCTGACTTGGCTAAGTTGCCGTGGCATAAGCCATTGCTCGGCGTAGCTGTGTTTTTGCACAATGATTGTGCTTCACGCCTCAGCCATCATGGTCGTGCCTTCTTCACTTTTTGCGCCTTCGTTTCATCTCACACAGCCCGTTCTCTCCTGCAACATTGCATTGCTTCAATGCCACAAGTCAGTGCAAGTCATGCTCGCAAATTCACCGACTTCAGATTACATAGCTCCATTTTCTCCGCCAGGTTGCACATCTCGGCCTTGTACTCTCCCATGACTCCTTTGCATCAGCTCATTGCATTTTATCATCATCACCATTTTCACTGCATTCTCCATTACAGTGCCAGACTCAAGCCTTATTTGTTCTTCTACCAACAGAACCAAGCCACCAATCCAACCACAAGTAGTTCATGCCACAAACTCCTATTGCGCAACCATAGTTCAGCTCGAATACCTCCAGGACCTTCGATACCAGCAGCAACACAATCCCATTCCATCCATTGCTTCTGCTCCATCCTCACAACTCATCTGAGCTGCACATTCATTCTCCATTCACAGTTCAAGCATTCTGTGTCATTTAGTACCTTCTGTCACTTCATACTACCCACCAGAACTTCAACAGTGATTACAATCTCCGTTTCAACATCGGGTTCATCACCATCTTTCTCGCAATTACCAATGACATGATGCTTCAATCATTACCACCTTTACAAACCCATATCACTTTCTTGTTCAATTGCAGATGGAAATCGAAACCCTGAACTCTCTCAATTAAATTGAATCACAGAAGAACCCTTAATCTAATTTCAATTCCATCATCTCTGACTTCACTTATCTTCACTGAATCATCAAACCATTCTCACCTGTTCTGTTTAACACCATCTCATCTCTGTGGAATCAATTCGAACCCAAGAATATCAACATCTTATTATCACCTCAAAACCCATCACCTGTTGCATCTGTCTGAGTACATATCAACATCGCCACTTGAACCCAGCTCTTCGATTCGAACAACAGCAGCGACATCGTTTCAATTTCGTCATTGTCTCTTCTCTGATTCTGCAGCAGAGACTTCTCCATTAATCGATTAGGTCCAAACCCATGAATTATCAGTACCCATTTCAAACCAAACCCTAGCTGTCTAAATTTATGCAAAGAACAACAAAACCTAATTGCTTCTCTCAAAACAGTAACAAAACCACCTTCACTTCCATCACCGTAAACTACTAATCGATATGGATTTCGATTTGAACATCATCTTCTCTCGAGTACCAGCAGCAGTTCATTGCTTTCATCTTTCCCGTTCTTTTTCTTAATTTCACGATTTTCTCTTGATCTCGAACTCATCCCTGTCTTAATTTACTTCATAGTGGCAACCATGTACCCTCTCAGACCATTTCTTTCTCCCCCATTTCTCGATCTGTTTTCTCTGGTTTAACAGCAGTCACAGCTGCTTGTTTTTATCAATTTCAGATACTAATGATTTGGGAAAAAAAAATGTCTTCTCGATTAGGGTTGAAAATGATTGAGGTGGATTAAAACGCCCCAGGGATAAGACCACCCCAGTTTGGGTGTAACAACACATATATTTTCTGGATAAGGGCTACCCAGTAATGACAACCCCTTAACCATAGCTGGCTGCCTTTTATAATTCTTCAAAAAGTAAGTTTCCCCTTAACATGTGACTGGGCTCCGGATAGTGTTCTCCCCTGAAATGACAGATTTGCCCATTTTGCTCAATTTTGGTGATTTCTCCTCCTTTTCGTCCGTGTGACTCCAAAGTATCTAATAGCTCAAAAACACACGTAAAATACATAATTTACAATAAAAATAGCAAAGAAAGCATAAACTACTAGATAGTAAATTAGGTGTATTCTACACCTATCAAATTCCCCCACACTTAGACTTTGCTAGTCCTCGAGCAAATCAAACTAAAAACTCACAACTTCAAAGCGTTCAAGCGTCCCAAGCATCCAAAGAGCTATGAGGACATAGAGTTTCTGCATACTAGTAATAAGAAGTTAGAAATACTAAAGAACATATTCTCATTCTTAAATGTTGAATGAGAAATAACCACACCATAATGAGAGAACGCGTGTTTGAGAAACGATCAATAAGCATTTCGCCTCGACTTCTGCCTCACCAAAAAAAGATTTTATGATAATTGCACTCAAAAAGACGGCTTTTTATGGTTCTCACATGTGTGCAGGTAGGAATGAAGAGAGAATTCCTGCAACACGTTGAATGGTGGGAAGGACAACTTCCGAAATATTTTTAAAAACCCACATCTTTTAACATTTTGAAAAACCATTTTTCTGACGATCTCTAAGAAAGGAAATCAACCATTTATTATCGAGGATGAGATTACTTACTCACCTTCACATCCGATTGCCAATTATGATAACACCATTCTCACGGCATCCAATAGAAACGTCTTCCGTTCCTTGTCTTTAACTTCTTGGTCTTCGTCTTCGGTTTCAACTATTGATGATAAACTTTCGAATTTCATAAATCCTTGACACTTTGTAACTCTTTTTACCTTAAATCCTTGTCGCTTGAAACTTCCTTATAGATTTTCCTTCCCCACGGCTTATAAAAATAATACAAATATTTCTCTTGTTTTTTTTTTTTTTTTTTTTTTTTTTTGAAACAAGAGAAATAAAATACAAAAACAAACCGTGGCCGTGGGATAAGTATTTTACCGCTTGATTCTTCACAACTCATATCGTCTCGAAATCATAAACTTCAACAATTCTCACCTTTTGATTTTCTTCGCTCTTGTGAATAAGTCTTTATACTTGGATATATAATTACCTCATTGTATTGTAAGTCCTCAACATATATGTAAAAATCCGCTCTTTGTATGTTGCTTTACTTGAATATGAAATTTGCTCTTTTTCTCGTTCCGTTGCTTGTAAACCTTAAAATTTTTCAACTTTCCTTGTAGATTTTGATGTCGCTCCTTGTTGATGATGATTGTGTTTCTATGGATCCGTTGTTGTCGAGAGAATGATGCTAACTGCAAATCGAACTACAAGAAGGAAGCTTTCATCTATAGACGTCACCCTCATGATTGACAAAATTAGCACTCAAGAGATCAAAGAGTAGTGCTTTTATTGGTGGGAGGTTGGGTATCTCACCATTCTACCCGGAATTAACGTACGGTGACACACACTCAAAAGAAGCTCTTTAGTAGATGGAAAATTTCTGGTTGGTGCCTCACATGATATGAATACGGGTAGTCTCCACTAATGATTGATCAGCAACTCTAATAATGCATTTCTCCCTGCACCAAATTCGCATCACCGGCATGATTAAATCCATTATTTAACACTCAAACAAGCAAGAAATCCGAATGTAGTTCTCTAACATTTCCAAGTTCAATTATGTCGGTCAAAATCTCTATGTAAACATACCTAGAAGTATGCTAGTGACTCTAAAATCTTTAAAAGTTGGAGTTTTTAAGTAAAACTTTTTTTTTTTTAAATTTTTTAAATTTTAAATTTTTTTTTTTAAATACATGCTTAACCACTCCCCCACACTTAAACCTTACATTGTCCTCAATGTAATTGAATCCTCCTAGTAAAGTCAAGGTGGGAAATTTTAACATGATATGGAACAAGAAAAACAAATAATAAAAAACAAAAGGATAAGAAATACAAAACCGATGGGTTGCCTCCCATTAAGCGCTTGTTTTAAAGTCGACGGCCCGACTTAGCCCTTGCATATTACTCCTCCAGAGGGAGTGAATCTTGAAGTCCAATCACGTCCACATGCTCCGTTGGAAAGTTTTCATAATATGGCTTTAACCTATGGCCGTTGACTTTCAAATGTTGTTCTGTTTTGTCACTAACAATTTCAACTGCACCATGATCATAAACATTAGTAACAACAAATGGTCCCACCCAACGGGACTTAAGCTTACCCGGAAATAAACGTAAACGAGTATTAAATAAAAGAACTTTTTGCCCCACAACAAAACTTTTCCGCGAAATCATCTTGTCATGAAAAAGCTTAGTCTTTTCCTTGTAAATCCGGGCACTCTCGTAAGCATCATTACGTATCTCCTCTAGCTCATTTAGTTGTAACTTCCTTTGTTTCCCCGCTTCATCATACTCCATGTTGAATTTCTTTATCGCCCAATAAGCCTTATGTTCAAGTTCAACCGGAAGATGACAAGCCTTACCATAAACCAACCTATATGGAGACATACCAATCGGTGTCTTATACGCCGTTCTATACGCCCAAAGTGCATCATTGAGCTTAAAGCTCCAATCTTTCCTTGTGGTATTCACCGTTTTCTCAAGAATGGACTTGATCTCGCGATTTGAAATTTTCGCTTGTCCACTAGTTTGTGGATGATAAGGTGTACCAATTTTGTGTGTTATATTGTACTTCTTGAGGAGAGCGTGGAAAGCCTTCTTGAAATGTGAGCCTCCATCGCTTATCACCACTCTTGGTGTACCATGCCTATTGAATATGTTTTCCCTTACAAAATCACAAACAACTTGAGAGTCATTAGTCTTGGTGGCTCTAGCCTCCACCCATTTCGAAACATAATCTACGGCAAGAAGTATATAAAAGTTTCCATTCGAATTGACAAAAGGGCCCATAAAATCAATACCCCGCACATCAAAAATCTCAACGGCGAGAATTGGTGTGAGTGGCATTTGATTTCGAGCACCTAGATTGCCCGTTCGTTGACATCTATCACACGATTTACAAAAGGCATATGAATCTTCAAACAAGGTGGGCCAATAAAATCCACTCTCGAGAACTTTGAGAGCGGTACGTTTAGAACCAAAGTGGCCACCACAAGAAAAAGTGTGGCAAAAGGAGAGAATGGATTGAAATTCGGAATTAGGCACGCACCTTCGCATTATTTGATCAACCCCATATTTCCATAAGTATGGTTCATCCCACACATATTGCTTAGCTACCTTCTTAAGTTTCATCTTTTGGAAATTAGACATTGTACTAGGTACTTTCCTTGTCACCAAGTAATTCACTATATCCGCATACCAAGGTGTTGATTCTTCCATGGAGAAAAGTTGTTCATCCGGAAAGCGGTCAAGTAATGGAAGTTCCTCTTGAGACATAACAAGTCTACTAAGATGATCCGCAACGGTATTCTCCACACCCCTCTTATCACGAATTTCTATGTCAAACTCTTGTAACAATAGGATCCACCGGATTAATCTTGGCTTAGCTTCTTTCTTCTTTATTAAGTGTCTTAGTGCGGCATGATCGGAATACACAATAACCTTTGTACCCACCAAGTATGATCGAAATTTTTCCAACGCAAAAACTATGGCCAATAACTCCTTTTCCGTGGTAGAATAATTGATTTGTGCATCATTAAGGGTCCTAGATGCATAATAGATAACATGGGACAACTTGTCCACTCTTTGACCCAAAACGGCTCCAACCGCATAATCACTAGCATCACACATTAATTCAAATGGAAGATTCCAATCCGGTGATTTGATAATTGGCGCACTTGTCAACATTTCCTTCAATTTGTCAAAAGCATCTTTGCATTCCTTGTTGAAGTCGAAAGGTACCTCCTTTTGTAATAACTTGCACATCGGCATGGAGATTTTGGAGAAATCCTTGATAAACCGCCTATAGAAACCTGCATGACCAAGAAAAGAACGGATCTCCCTCACCGAAGTGGGATATTGTAAGTTTCTTATTAAATCTATCTTTGACTTGTCCACTTCGAGCCCTCGAGAGGACACAATGTGACCAAGTACTATGCCGTGGTTTACCATAAAGTGACATTTCTCCCAATTAAGGACAAGGTTTGTGTCTATGCATCGTTTAAGAACTAGTTCAAGGTTGTTTAAACAACCATCAAAAGAATTGCCATAAACACTAAAGTCATCCATAAATACCTCGATGATGCGCTCCACATAATCCGAGAATATACTTACCATGCATCTTTGAAAAGTAGCCGGCGCATTGCAAAGGCCAAACGGCACCCGCCTATATGCAAACGTTCCAAACGGACAAGTGAAAGTGGTCTTCTCTTGGTCCTCCGGTGCAATAACAATTTGATTGTATCCCGAATAACCATCCAAGAAGCAATAATAATAATGCCCCGCTAACCGCTCCAACATTTGATCAATGAAAGACAAAGGAAAGTGATCCTTTCGGGTTGCGGAATTAAGCTTTCTATAGTCAATGCACACTCTCCAACCGGTTTGAACTCTTGTAGGAACAAGTTCATCGTCTTGATTTCGAACAACCGTGACTCCGGACTTCTTTGGTACCACTTGTACCGGACTAACCCACTTGCTATCGGAAATTGGGTAGATTACCCCCACACTTAGCAATTTGAGTATCTCTTTTTTCACAACCTCCATCATGGGAGGATTTAGCCGACGTTGAGCATCACGTACCGGCTTCACGTTTTCTTCCATTAGAATCCTATGCATGCACATGGATGGACTAATGCCTTTGATGCCCGCAATTGTCCATGATGTAGTTTTGAAGTGTGGTAAATAGAGTATCGTTCGCTCGGACTTGGGAAGTTGTTGATTTTAGGTCTTACTGAAAGAAATACTAAAACTAACGAAAAGACTTTAACAATGTTGAGAGATACTGGGACTTAGGATTCCACCAAACTTCACAATCAATTGGTTCATACTATGATTCATAACAATTTTAGCTCTTTTCTAGACTCTATTTCTTTGCCGAAAGTAGATTTTTTAAAGCATTAGATGTAAATCGTAAGCATAGTGCATCAAAAGTTCTTAGACTAAGCATACACTATCAAACAAAATCACAAATAATCAATGAAAATCATAAATCGATTAAAAATCAATGCAAAAAGTCATAAGAATCAATTATAGTTACCAAACAATTGTGAACTTGGCTTCCTCCGTCATCCCAGTGTTGGGGTTTAGCTCCTCATATCGAAAACGCACCCAAAAGATAGAAACATGGCTCAAAAGGTGTTTTTATTGAAGATATATATGAAAAACAGAGATTTGTAACGCTGTATTGGTGTTACAAGCGTTACCGTTACAAGTTTCTAATACTGCTGAAAGAAAACGATAGTTGATTGACATTGTCGTTGAATTTAGGATTTTGTCGCTCAATTTAAGTCTGCTTTCGCGAGTCTGTTCTTCGTGTTCTTCGTGTTCTTCAGAACGACACTTCTGAAGTGTCGTCTGCAACCTATCTTCTTCTTCTTCTCTACTGCTCTGTAGCATGATTTTCTGCCTCCAGACTTCCCCAAACTCTCCGTCTCCCTCCTAGAACTCGTACCGTCCCTTTTATACACCACATGCCTATTAAACCTCTCCAAAATCTTCGATACTGTTCTTGCTCTTCACGGCCAAGTCACGGGATTATTTCTGTTTTATCTCTTCGCCTCCCTTCTGAATTATCCAAACTCTCCTTTTATTCTTCGACAAACAAATCCTGGTGAGAAATAGCACGTAACTTCCAAGTATAAGACCCAAGCAAATCCCGTGATACCAGCGTACCCTGTTTTGCTTAGAGCTGATGATCAAGCCCAAGTTTTCCGAGTCCAACACGAATACCAAGCCTGTTTAGGCCTAACAGATCAATCCCAATGGATATACCCGATTGAATCTCCCTAAAAGATGCCGAAAATTTAATCCCTAAATCTGCCAGTCGCTGCTCTTCTTTTCCCGCCAATTTGATTTCAAATGGGAAGATGATGGATGCCCCTTATCCAACTGTCGGGTGCCTTTAACACTTGGGTGTTCTGGAGTGTATATAACAATTAGGGTGCCCCTTATCAATGGTGTACCCCTTAGTAATTGAAGCGCCCCTTATCCAAATGAAGGGTCCGAATAGTAATTTTCTCCCACGAGCGCAAATACCACTTTTCGAGCCAATTTCTCCGCAAAAGCTTATTTCTCCCAAACACCTACAAAAAGATAAAATACCAAAATAATTACAAAAATGGGCACTAATAATATACATAATTGAGATCCAAATAGACACATAAATGCGTCTATCAAATACCCCCAAACTTATTATTTGCTAGTCCCGAGCAAATCAAAAAAATAAAATCCTAACTCACTGTCGCAGGCATCGTCGATTGCATTTAGCGTATGCAATAAGCCTTTAAACCCCTAGGTGGCCCTAGTGGCCGAGTTATAGTCTCGGGAGGGTTTACCAGGAGGTGTACCCACAAAACCTTTACCTGGACCCTAGCCATTTACGCAGTAACCTTGGAAGGCACTAAAGAATCTCCTTGGTTGGCATACTTATTGACTACAGGAGGAAGTACCCTGATGCGAAATTCCAATTGTTGTACACGAGTTTGCACTCAAGCATACTAAAATTCATATATAAGTGACAGAGCTCTACTCAGATAGTCGTACTATGGACATCAATATCCGAAGTCAAAACTAATCACATGGATAGATCAAGATGATGGATATAGAGAAAAACATAGATGGTTTTGATGTTTACTAAGTGAACGGTGTTTCCCATATCTGTCTGAAGGCCTACGCCAAAATGAACCTATCCTAATGGACTGAGATACGAGTCTGACTAATATCAACACACTGGCATATACAAGGGAACCAGTGGTCAATAATCCTAACTCTAGGTCAACACAACTGGCATATACAAGGGTTCCAGTGGTCGACTTTATTTAATTTATTCCGGTTGGTCAGATGGTCTGGTCTCACTTTTTTTCTTTCTTTCTTTTTTTTTTTTTTTTTTTTTTTTTGAAACAAATATTAAATAATAGTAAATAATTATTTAATAATAATAATTATTTTTTTTTAGTTTGATTTGTTTTAATGATTTTTTTTTCATAATACTTTTTTTTTCCTTTTCTTTTTCACTTTCTTCATTTTTTTTTTTTCAACAACATGATTAGATCTTGTGGATCCAAGCGCATGCTTCTTGTCAGCAGATTACATGGTAATTCCCGTGGATCCTGCGTTCCACGCTTGTTTAGGCGACGGAGACAGGGAGAACACACACATATTGCTATCCAAGTGTTAACTTTATTTTTTTTTTATTTTTTTTTTAATTATTATTATTATCTCAATCACTCTAATTCACCCTAGCATTGGTAACAACTTGAATCGTGAGCCCCACCGAATCACTTAGAGAAACATAGTTTAAAAACAAAATAAAATAAAAACAGAAGTGAAAAGGACTCAACGAGATATGGTGAAACTACCATGTTATTTCTAACACCTGAGCTCTGTGCTTTTACGAATAGACTCTTTAGATGTTTCCATCTAATCAGATTGGTTCCTCAACTCCTACAACCAAATTGCTTCCATCCACTTAGATTGGTTAGTGCCATCCTTAATAAACATAAATTTCTAGGCTCTGGAGTTTATTTATTGCAACTAAAAAGTTTCTCCCACACCCCCAAACTTAAATCTAACATTGTCCTCAATGTTCTAAAGATAAAATTAAAAGCATGAACAAGGAGAAACTGTTACCATTTGAAGCAAAAGAGTTTAAGGAAAGATATTACCGTGTTGCATGAATATTGGGTTACCTCCCAAGAAGTGCTAAGTTTAACGTCTTCAGCCAGACATAAGAAAGAATTAATCACTTCATATCATAAAGCAATAACCGAAACAATTGTGGATCATCGCATCAAAAAGTGTTAACACAGATAAAAGGAAACCGCAACAAACCAAGAATAAACATAGCACACCCTTGCCTAGTTTCTGTTTAAGACAACTACATCTAGTTGTGGTTCGAGTTCGGAGTTCAATAAAGGGGTCTAAATAAAATATTTTCATGGGTTGCACCTCCTCATAAGTAAGATCCGAAATATCAGGTTCTAAGGTCTGGAAAAATTTAGAAGCACACAATAATAACCTGAATAATTGAGGATCCTCTAAGTCAATTAGATTTGACTTACACAGTTGACCATAATGAGAGTGGTGGTCATTCTTAAGCAAATGTGTCAATTCTATTTTCCTAAAATTAGGTTTAGTCTCAGAACTTAATAATTGACACATTTCAAATTCAAACGTTCCCACATACGAAAGAAAAATATTTGGTGGGAAAACAAAATCAATCTTGGTATCATAGCCTGAGTAAACCACATCAACCAGAGAGGATGGGTTTCTAACAACTGAATTTCTTCCTGGACATTATTAGGTTCGATGAACTAGTATGAAGGCAATCTGGCACAATGGTTGAGGCACATATATCAAGTCCCAAGTGAGGGATCAGTAAGAGCTAAAGGTAAGGCACATGGAGAATGATAGTCACCCCCAAACTTAGAGTTTTGGGTGTCTCTAGATAGACTAGCTACAATTTCCCTAATTTCTAGATCATCAGAATCCTGAAAATGGTTAATTGCTTCTTGTAGGTCATATTCAGGTGACACATCCTCATACATATTTAAAAGCTCTACGAGTTCATCTTCTTCGTCTAAGACTGTTGTTTCTAAATCTGTAGACTCTAAAATATTATTCTTAGAATAAACTCATTCCTCTAAACCAATATCGGCTTTGTAATCAAAAGGAAATACTACATCGTCTAAAACGGGAGTATCTCTAGTCAAATCCTTGTCCTTTTGAATAGGTGAATAATTATTAAAATTAATTGGATTTGAACTAGAAATATTATCATGATAAAGCTCAATTGGAGTAACAAATTCCTGATTACTATGCCTATCAGATTCTTGATCAACACTATCCTCATCATAATCATCATAACATGAAAATGGTTGAACCTCTAAACAGGTAGTGTTACCAATTCTAACCTCGTCATCTTGATTATGCGAATAACTATTCTCATTTTTAAGGCTAAATTGGTAATCAAGATTATTCGAGCAATTCTTTCGTTCTTCAAAACCCTAGTTTTCTCAACCAAAATCTTGAGGGACTCTTCGATAGGACGAGTAGGACCGGAAGAAACACCAAAAAGTTTGAGAGACTCTTCTATAGGACGAGTAGGAACGGAAGGATCATAATAAGGATTAGTTTTCAACTGTTTAATTAAGACGTCCAAAGACGAGGAACTAGTACTTGTAATATTCCTTATTTTCTTGCTCGTATGACACTCATGCGCGTGCGAATAGTAATTGGGCTCACTATGATATGAACCATAACCTTGAAAAGGTTGGTGTTCCCAACCACTATGCACACTGTGGTCAAAGTAGTAGTGTCCATTTCGAAAATCAATCGGATATTCATTGTATTGGCTATTGTAATACCAGTTCGACATTATTTTGTGCACGTGCAAATGCAAATGCAAGGTCGACTAAAATGGGTAGGCTCGGTTACCACAGCAAAATATACCCAAAGGTACGAGGCTGAGGTTTGTGGACTTTGTTGGTAACTCCCATAAGGCCCAAGGCACGGGTTGGCTTACTAATCCACGAGTTTTCCTAAAATCGGTAGTCTGACGATGCAATTGGTGTGTGCACGTGTAAATTCTTTTTTTTTTTTTTAATAAACTACTAAAAAAAATAAACAAACAATATATACAAGTCCAAAAATAAATAAAAAGCTACCAAAAATAATATGAAAGTCTAAAAATAAAATCTTCAGTTTCTCCCTTTTTGTAAGGCAAGTTCTACTTTCCACGTTTCGCTTCAAGCAAATCCTGCACAGCAAAAACAAAAATACCAAAGAAGTAAAATAGAACAAAAATTAAATAAAAATAAAATATATACAAAACCTAAAAAAAAATGCAAAACCTAAAACCTAAACCTAAATACAAGTCCCCGGCAGCGGCGCCAAAAACTGATGTAGTTTTGAAGTGTGGTAAATAGAGTATCGTTCGCTCGGACTTGGGAAGTTGTTGATTTTAGGTCTTACTGAAAGAAATACTAAAACTAACGAAAAGACTTTAACAATGTTGAGAGATACTGGGACTTAGGATTCCACCAAACTTCACAATCAATTGGTTCATACGATGATTCATAACAATTTTAGCTCTTTTCTAGACTTTATTTCTTTGCCGAAAGTAGATTTTTTAAAGCATTAGATGTAAATCGTAAGCATAGTCCATCAAAAGTTCTTAGACTAAGCATACACTATCAAACAAAATCACAAATAATCAATGAAAATCATAAATCGATTAAAAATCAATGCAAAAAGTCATAAGAATCAATTATAGTTACCAAACAATTGTGAACTTGGCTTCCTCCGTCATCCCAGTGTTGGGGTTTAGCTCCTCATATCGAAAACGCACCCAAAAGATAGAAACATGGCTCAAAAGGTGTTTTTATTGAAGATATATATGAAAAACGAGAGATTTGTAATTTCGTATTGGTGTTACAAGCGTTACTGTTACAAGTTTCTAAGATGGCTGATTGACCTTGTCGTTGAATTTAGGATCTTTGAATGAATTTAAGTCTGCTTTCGCGAGTCCTGTTCTTCGTGTTCTTCGTGTTCTTGAACGACACTTCGAAGTGTCGTCCGCAACCTATCTTCTTCTTCTTCTCTTTGCTCCGTAGCATGATTTTTCGCCTCCGGACTTCCCCAAACTCTCCGTCTCCCTCCTAGAACAAATCAGTCCCTTTTATACACCACAGGCCTATTAAACCTCTCCAAAATCTTCGATACTTTTCTTGCTCTTCACGGCCAAGTCACGGGATTATTTCCTGTTTTATCTCTTCGCCTCCTTCCTGAATTATCCAAACTCTCCTTTTATTCTTCGACAAACAAATCCTAGTGAGAAATAGCACGTAACTTCCAAGTATAAGACCCAAGCAAATCCTGTGATACCAGCGTACCCTGTTTTTCTTAGAGCTGATGATCAAGCCCAAGTTTTCCGAGTCCAACACGAATACCAAGCCTGTTTAGGCCTAACAGATCAATCCCAATGGATATACCCGATTGAATCTCCCTAAAAGATGCCGAAAATTTAATCCCTAAATCGCCGGTCGTTTGCTCTTCTTTTCTGCCAATTTGATTTCAAATGGGAAGATGATGGATGCCCCTTATCCAACTGTCGGGTGCCTTTAACACTTGGGTGAAGACGGAGTGTATATAACAATTAGGGTGCCCCTTATCAATGGTGTACCCCTTAGTAATTGAAGCGCCCCTTATCCAAATGAAGGGTCCGAATAGTAATTTTCTCCCACGG
The DNA here is from genome assembly GCA_023531295.1 of Papaver armeniacum. NCBI lineage: Eukaryota > Viridiplantae > Streptophyta > Magnoliopsida > Ranunculales > Papaveraceae > Papaver > Papaver armeniacum. The sequence goes on from JAJJWW010009864.1 coordinate 150,655, forward strand.
GCGCAAATACCACTTTTCGAGCCAATTTCTCCGCAAAAGCTTATTTCTCCCAAACACCTACAAAAAGATAAAATACCAAAATAAGTACAAAAATGGGCACTAATAATATACATAATTGAGATCCAAATAGACACATAAATGCGTCTATCAGTCCACCCAATAGCCGTTTTGTGCTCTCTCAAGACTCTAAGCAAACAGTCTTCTTGTACCGGTGTGAGGTTCTTTGCAATAATCACCGGAAGCTCATATCCATCTCCCAAGAAAGCATACTTCAAATGGTCCGGAAGTGGCTTCAATTCTAGCTTGGGCGCCTTCACAATAGATGGTACAAGTATTTCATCATTCACGGGTAAAGAAATATATGAAACATTACCCTTTTTAGCTTCTTGCAATGTCGCCAAAGCACCACACATTTCCATCAATTCCTTGGAGATTTCAACATCCAAGTTAGACAAGCCATGGACGTCCAATTCAATGCTCTTTTGCAACACCACATCAAGTTCATCCTCTTGGTTCAATTCCACCATTTGTTGCGCTAATGAATCCACCACATCAATGGAGTAAACGGAATGCACATCACTTGGGTAGCGCATGGCTTCAAATATGTTAAAGTGTATTATCTCCTTATCGAATTCCATAGTGAGTGTACCCTTATCAACATCAATCTTCGTCTTTGCGGTCTTCATGAATGGCCTCCCAAGAAGTAAAGAAGTAGATGATCGGTTCTCATTGTTATCCATATCCACCACAAAGAACTCCACCGGAAAAATAAGCTCATTTACTTGCACTAGCACGTCTTCTACAAGCCCCTTAGGATATATGTTAGACTTGTTCGCTAATTGGATAATAACTCTTGTCTCTTTCAAAGGTCCAAGATTCAAGGAGTCATATATTTTGGCCGACATCACACTAATGGAAGCTCCCAAATCAAGTAAAGCATGTTCAAACCTTTTCTTACCAATAGTAATTGGCACCGTGAAACCACCGGGATCCGTGCACTTTGTAGGCATCTTCTTCAATAGCATAGCCGACGCACTCTCGCCAACTTTAGTAATTTCATTATCAAGCAACCTATCCTTTTTGATGCATAATTCCTTCATGAACTTGGCATACCTTGGAATTGTCTTAATGGCCTCAATGAATGGTATGTTGATTTCAATCTTCTTGAAGATATCCATAAGTGCCTTGTCTTGAGCTTCTTTCTTGGATTTAGCAAAACGACTAGGAAAAGGAGGTGGAGTAGTGAAAGTAGGCACCGGTTCCTTGGATTGGTCGGTTGGTGTTGAATTCTCCTTTGGTGCTACTTCCTCCTTGTCTTTCACTACCTCTTCAATAGCTTCTTCATGATGACTTGGAACCTCCACTTGTCTTCCACTTCTTAAAGTAACCGCATTAACATTCTCTCTTGGATTCACAAATGGTTGTGAAGGAAGTTTTGTGGATGCTTGAGATTTTAATAGGTTCACATCGGTCGCCAATTGTCCCATTTGAGTTTGTAAATCCTTGATGGCCGAATCGGTCTTTTGTTGATTTTGTTGAAATAATGACGTAATACCTTGCATCATGACATTAAGCTTATCATCTATCGAAGAATCACGCTCCTTGACTTGTTGTGGTTGGAATTGTTGAGAACCACCTTGTTGTTGAGGTTGGAAACGTGATTGTTGGAAACCACCTTGTTGTGCATATGGATTAGGATCCGCCGCTTACTTGTTTGCATAACTGAAGTTGGGATGATCCTTCCAACCGGGATTATAGGTATTGGAGTATGGATCGTACCTTGGCCTTTGATTTGGATATAAAGCAATTACTTGTTCGGTCTCACCATCCGGAATAATTACCGCGGCCATCCTTTGCATCATTATCTCCATGTTACTCATCCTTTGATCAAGATGTGATGATGAATCACTAACTTCATGCACTCGCCTAACCATGGGTTCATCCCTTGTGTAGAATTGTTGCGAGTTTGCCGCCATACTTTCAATCAACTTTCTAGCTTCGGTCAAAGTCTTGTTCATTAGTGCACCACCACCCGCGGCGTCAAGAAGAGACCTATCACTTGGGTGGAGAGCTTCGTAGAAGTATTGGAGTATCATAATGTCACTAAATTGATGGTGTGGACAGCTTGCCACCAACCTCTTGTATCGCTCCCAACATTCATACAATGATTCTCCCACTTGTTGTTTCAATCCACAAATCTCCTTGCGAATTTGAGTAGCTTTTGATGCGGGAAAATATCTCTCGAGGAAAAGTTTCTTCATCCCATTCCATGTTGTGATACTTCCGGAAGGCAAATAATATAACCATTCCTTAGCATTGCCCACCAAAGAAAACGGGAAAGCTTTCAACATTGCTCCATCCGCATTAGTCTCCGATGGAAGCATAGCCATAACTATGGTATAGAAGTCCATAAGATGTTTGTTTGGGTCCTCATTCACCATGCCATGGAACTTTGGTAACTCTCTAATCAACCCCGGCTTGATCTCGAAGGTTGAGTTAGTTTGGATACACCATTGTTGTGTATCAAGCTTGTGAGAAGCTAGGTCCTTGAGTGTACGTTCAGCCATTGTTTCTTCCTCTTTGTCCGAATCACTTGATGAAGAAGGAGAAAGTGGAGTGTTAACCGCTCGAATGAAATCCTTTAGTTGAGTGCCGGATCGAAGACGTATTGGACTCGGTCTCTGCCTCTTTAAGCATTCACCAAAGGTATAACACCTGAAACAAGATTCTCAAAAACTAAGTTAGATACGGTATAAAATCTAACAAAGCAAGAATATAACAAAAAGAAAAAATAAGAACAACTAAAATCGTCCGCTTCTCCCCGGCAGCGGCACCAAAATTTGATGTGTGTCGTAGGTGCAATCAAATTAATATCTTATTTCCACTGAATTAAAAATAATATAATGGAAGTCAAGTTCGTTCCCACGAGGAGCAAGAGATTCTAGTTGTAAAAATTGTCATGAAAGGGGGGTGTAAAAAGCAAAAAAAAATAAACAAAGCAATTAAAAGATAAAGTTGAAAGCAATAAGAGAGACAAGATCAAGGAATCCTTCTTCGTTGCAAAACAATGATTAAAGTTATGTTCTTTTCTACTTGTTATTAGTCACAGATTATCACCAACCGTAGGATAGCAGGTCCGCTTAGCTAGCCCCAAAATCCCTTATTTCACTGAGTAACAAGTCCTCTTAGTTATCAGATTCTATCCAAAAGAACCACCTTGAGGTTCGCTTACAAGATGTAATTCCCTGAATGCATTAAGATCTATGAATTTAGGTTTAGTACTAGTAGTTAAACTCGGTTCGCTTGGTCCACTTTCTAGCGTTGTTTTTACACACAATTGCTCCACGGAATCCCTCCGCAAGGTCTCGTGTTTTCTACTTGTGTAAAGTGTCGAGAACGGTTACGTATTCCCTAACTTATACTAGATTTAGATTTAAACTAACAAATCAATTTAGCGTGCACTCCAAACAATCTATCAATCAATCATGAATGAACAAACATTCCTATTAGTAAAAACGAACGATAATCATGTGAAAAACTTCAAGATAGAATTGAAACAAAACTCAAATCATATATTAAGAACTAGGAATTCATCCTCATTCATATATTAAGCAATTAAAAGATAAAGTTGAAAGCAATAAGAGAGACAAGATCAAGGAATCCTTCTTCGTTGCAAAACAATGATTAAAGTTATGTTCTTTTCTACTTGTTATTAGTCACAGATTATCACCAACCGTAGGATAACAGGTCCGCTTAGCTAGCCCCAAAATCCCTTATTTCACTGAGTAACAAGTCCGCTTAGTTATCATATTCTATCCAAAAGAACCACCTTGAGGTTCGCTTACAAGATGTAATTCCCTGAATGCATTAAGATCTATGAATTTAGGTTTAGTACTAGTAGTTAAACTCGGTTCGCTTGGTCCACTTTCTAGCGTTGTTTTTACACACAATTGCTCCACGGAATCCCTCCGCAAGGTCTCGTGTTTTCTACTTGTGTAAAGTGTCGAGAACGATTACGTATTCCCTAACTTATACTAGATTTAGATTTAAACTAACAAATCAATTTAGCGTGCACTCCAAACAATCTATCAATCAATCATGAATGAACAAATATTCCTATTAGTAAAAACAAACGATAATCATGTGAAAAACTTCAAGATAGAATTGAAACAAAACTTAAATCATATATTAAGAACTAGGAATTCATCCTCAATCAATAAGAAAATTAGCTACTCATGTTTTTGAAATTCACACAAATAATAATTAAAAGGAGAATTTTAAAGTTCACACAAATAATTAAGAAGAAGAATTTTGAAAACAAAAACACAAGTGTTGTGTGTGTAGAGAGGTGTGAAAGATGTGTAGAGAACTTCTCTATTTATAGGCTTCAATATTCTCCAAATCTTCCAAGGAATAGAATCCTTTTCCTTTAGCAATTGAATTTCCAAATCCAAGCCTTTCTCAACTCTTCCATCTTCTCTTTCCAAATTTGAGTCCAATTCTCCATCCAATTCCAAGCCCAAGTCTTCACACCCATGAGAGAAATCCATAGAAAATTCTGGAATTTTGGTCGCCGGAAAACTGGTATTATGACCGGAATTCGTCACCGCTGGCCACCTGAAAATCACTGCCGGTCAGTCGCCGTTTACTGGTTATCGGTCAAAGTCAACTGGTCAAACTGGGTCAAGGTCTGGGTCATGAGTCAGAACCGAGTCAGCATCTGAGTCCAGCTAAATGGGCTGACTTGGCTAAGTTGCCATGGCATAAGCCATTGCTCGGCCGTAGCCGTGTTGTTGCACAATGATTGTGCTTCACGCCTCGCCATCATGGTCGTGCCTTCTTCACTTTTGCAGCTTCCGTTTCATCTCACTCGGGCCACGGTTCTCTCCGCAACATTGCATTGCTTCAATGCCACAAGTCGTGCAAGTCATGCCCGCAAATTCACCGCCTTTCGATTACATAGCTCCATTTTCTCCTGCCAGTTGCACATCTCAGCCTTGTACTCTCCCATGACTCCACTGCATCAGCTCATTGCATTTTATCATCATCACCATTTTCACTGCATTCTCCATTACAGTGCCAGACTCAAGCCTTATTTGTTCTTCTACCAACAGAACCAAGCCACCAATCCAACCACAAGTAGTTCATGCCACAGACTCCTATTGCGTAGCCATAGTTCAGCTCGAATACCTCCAGGACCTTCGATACCAGCAGCAACACAATCCCATTCCATCCATTGCTTCTGCTCCATCCTCACAACTCATCTGAGCTGCACATTCATTCTCCATTCACAGTTCAAGCATTCTGTGTCATTTAGTACCTTCTGTCACTTCATACTACCCACTGTAACTTCAATAAAGTGATTACAATCTCTGCGTTTCAACAAAGCAGGTTCATCACCATCTTCTCGCAATTACCAAGACGAAGATGCTTCAATCATTACCACCTTTACAAACCCATATCACTTTCTTGTTCAATTGCGGATGGAAATCGAAACCCTGAACTCTCTCAATTAAATTGAATCTGGAGAAGAACCCTTAATCTAATTTCAATTCCATCATCTCGACTTCACTTATCTTCACCGAATCATCACCAATCATCAAACCCTTCTCACCTGTGCTCATTTAACACCATCTCATCTCTGTGGAATCAATTCGAACCCAAGAATATCAACATCTTATTATCACCTCAAAACCCATCACCTGTTGCATCTGTCGAGTACATATCAACATCGCCACTTGAACCCACTCTTCGATTCGAACAACAAATAGCGACATCGTTTCAATTTCGTCATTGTCTCTTCTCCGATTCTGCAGCGAGACTTCTCCATTAATCGATTAGGTCCAAACCCATGAATTATCAGTACCCATTTCAAACCAAACCCTAGCTGTCTAAATTTATTGCAGCAACAGAAACCCTAATTGCTTCTCTCAAAACAGTAACAAAACCACCTTCACTTCCATCACTGTAAACTACTAATCGATATGGATTTCGATTTGAACATCATCTTCTCTCGAGTACCAGCAGCAGTTCATTGCTTTCATCTTTCCCGTTCTTTTTCTTAATTTCACGATTTTCTCTTGATCTCGAACTCATCCCTGTCTTAATTTACTTCATAGTGGCAACCATGTACCCTCTCACACCATTTCTTTCTCCCCCATTTCTCGATCTGTTTTCTCTGGTTTAACAGCAGTCACAGCTGCTTGTTTTTATCAATTTCAGATACTAATGATTTGGGGAAAAAAATGTCTTCTCGATTAGGGTTGAAAATGATTGAGGTGGATTAAAACGCCCAGTGGATAACACCACCCCAGTTTGGGTGTAACAACACATATATTTTTCGGATAAGGGCTACCCAAAGAATGACAACCCCTTAACCATAGCTGGTCGCCTTTTATAATTATTCAAAAGTAAGTTGCCCCTTAACATGTGACTGGGCTCGGATAGTGTTCTCCCCGAAATGACAGATTTGCCCTTTTTGCTCAATTTTGGTGATTTCTCCTTCTTTTCGTCCGTGCGACTCCAAAGTATCTAATAGCTCAAAAACACACGTAAAATACATAATTTACAATAAAAATAGCAAAGAAAGCATAAACTACTAGATAGTAAATTAGGTGTATTCTACACCTATCACGCGTGGATGAGGTTTCCATGAATCTGGCATTCTCGGCATTTCTGAACGAAGGTAGCCGCGTCGTCTTCCATGGTCGGCCAGTAGTACCTCTCGTGTATCTGCAGGAATAATTTATGTTTTCCTTGGTGTTCGCCTTCGTGCATTTCTCTTAACATAACTGGGACCTCTGTGTCGTCCAAACACCTTAGTAGACCTCCCCCGAAACTCTTGCGATATAAAACCCCATCATGGAACACGAACTTTTTGGACTTCTCTCTTAGTTTGGACGCATCCTCTTTGTTAGTAGGAAGAATACCATCGCGAAGGAAAGTGATGTACGGCTCCTTGATCCCAAAGCATGGCTGATGTTGAGGATTTCCCCGAGATGGGGGCGCCTGGCAATTTGGACACGCTTTTTGGAGCAATCGGGATTGGTTTTCCATCTCCGGACAGTAGTATCCAAGTAGTTGTAAACGACGGTAGAGGGTCACCACTGATGTTATTCCACAGACTTCGGCATGAATATGCTCAAGCCGCTGCTGTGCTTCCTCTTTCCCGAGACACCTTGACAGAGAGCCGTCTGGATTTCGGTGATACAGAACACCTTGAAGCATAAAGAAATTCCGCAAGGTGTTGAGGTCGACCTTCCTTTGAAAGAGTGAGTTGTTGAGTTCTTGAATGATAGGAGTTCTCCAGTCGTCATCTTCGGCTTTCTCGAGTTATGAAAGCCACGTTGAAGCTATCGTTCGCGTTTTTTGTCAGGGTTTCCTCAGTTCCTTCGAATCGCAGCTTTGAGGCTAGTGTAGCTAAGCAGTCGGCATGCTTGTTGCTGCTACGGCCGACATGTGTGATGGTTGCTTCAGCGAAATAATTGAGTAGTTTTTGTGCTTGACCACCCGTATGGTGCCAACGTTAGTTCCTTCAATGCATAGATCCCGTTTACCTGGTTGATGAGTAATTTGGAATCTCCTCTTATCTCTAAACGCGTGGCCCCGACTTGTTTAGCTAGTGATAGTCCGATGAGGAAAGCTTCGTATTCAGCTGATTTATTGGTGCACGGAAAGTCTAGCTTGAAAGAGTGCGAGAAGACTTTTCCAGCAGGAGATACTAGTACAACACCTGCTCCTCAGGTATTAGTCTTTGGGGGTGGAAGAGCCGTCGAAGAACAAGATCCACGTTTCTTCTTTGACTAAAAAGATATCCGGAAGATCTCCCGGAGATCTTCTCGTAGTCTCGCGGTATCTTCTCCCGGGAATCTCGCTAACAGGTCCGCAACAACTTGTCCCTTTATGGCCCTTGGGAAACGCACGTTATGTCGAACTCGCGGCTACAGGAGCCATTTAGCCGGCCTCCCTATCAGGGCAGGTTTCGAGAGGAGAAACTTTATATGGTCTGATTTGGATACTAGCACCACTTTATTGGAGAGGAGGTAGTGCCTGAACTGGATGGAATAAATCGGTGCTAAACACGCCTTTTCCGCTTTGGGGTATTCGAGTTCGGCGTCTCTCAACGTTCGACTGAAATAGTATATGGGGTATTCCATTCCTTTGTCGTCCTCTTGTGCGAGGAGAGCTCCAACGGCAGTATTGCTAAAAGCTGTGTAGAGACATAGTGGCTTCCCTCGCATAGGAGGCTTCATGACGGTTGGGGAGGACAAGATTTTTGGATCTTCCGGGTACGCTTTTTCCGAGACGTAGTCCATGTGAAATTCGCTCCTTTTTTAGCAGAGGAGTAAACGTAGTGGTGAAATGTGCCAGCCCGGTATGAAGCGACGAATGTAGTTTACTTTGCCCATGAAACTCTAGAGCTCCCTCACGGTTCGTGGTGGCGGCATCGTGAGGATAGCTTGCATTTTGACTGGATCAACTTTTATTCCTGCGGCTGTTACTTGGAATCCCAAGAATTTCTAGAAGAGACACCAAAGGCGCATTTCAAAGGATTCATCTTCAACTTGTATTCGCGGCATCTTTCGAATACTTGTCGCAAACGTTCTGGATGATCCGCTCGAGTCTTCGATTTAACCACCACATCATCTACGTAATCTTCGACTTGCTTGTGCATCATATCGTGGAAGATGGTAGTCATGGCGCGTTGGTAAGTGGCGCCAGCGTTCTTCAGACCGAAAGGCATTACGGTGTAATAGAAGTTTCCAAGAGGGGTTCGGAAAGCAGTCTTACTTGCGTCGTGCTCATACATCTTTATCTGGTTGTAACCGCTATATCCATCCATGAAAGAGAACATACCATGTCCTTTGGTAGCATCTACCAAAGATGTCGATGTTAGGTAGAGGGAAATCGTCTTTAGGGCAAAGACTTGTTCGGATCTCTCGAAATCGACACAAAGATACGATCTCGACCATTCTTCTTTTTAACTGGGAACGATATTGGCTAACCAAGTAGGATGGTGAATAGGTTTTACAAAACCAGCGGCTAGTAATTTCTGGACCTCCGCCTTGATTTGTTCTTCTACGTCGTGTCTGAATTGTCTTGGAGGCTGCTTGAATGGTTTGGATCCGGGTATCACATGCAGATGGTGGGTGACCAGTTTTCCATCCAAGCCAGGCATTTCTTCGTAAGTCCATGCGAAGACGTCCCGTATTCTTTGAGTAGGTCGACTAGCTTTGAGCGCCCGCAGGATGTAGAGTCGAACTCGATCGGAATGGGTCGCGGAAATTCCTCATTCCCTATATTGACAGTTTCGAGTTCGTCGGTGGTTAAGTCGGTCCCATCTTGTAGCTTCCGAGGGGCGCCCGGAACTTCCTCCCGGTTATTGTGAAGACATTCCTTGGGCGGATAGACCGGGTCATGGTCTCCCCTGCTAATTGCTAACAGCGGTGATGATGCGTGAGCTTTCCATTTTTGCTTCGTCTTGCGGTAAGGGTGTACTCTCGCTTGGTGCGGGCACGGGTTACGCCCGGTGGCAAGAGGTGGCGGGTCTTCCTTCGAGGAGGTGGTGGAAGGACGGTCTCTCTCGCCGGTATCTCCATTTGTCGCTATCTCTCGAGCGATGTCCATTTTGTAGCGTAAAACCGTGAATCTTGGTCGCCATGACTTTTGAACCCTCCTTCGGCCCATGTGCTTCTACGCAGATGGCGGGTGCATAGGGGGACAAAGTGACGCGGGAATGCGAACAACTTCTCCGTTCAATACTGTTTTGTGCATTGGTGGTATGTTGAAGGGACGATTTTGAGATTGTGCAGCCACGGCCTTCCCAGTATCATGTGGTAGTCTGGTTCTTTTTCAATTACTTCAAACTTCACGCTTGATTGGATTGGCCCTACCGCCAGCTCCAAGTTGATGTAGCCGTATGTGCTAGTTTGGTTGCCTTCGAAATCCGTCATCGTAGTGGGTTGTCGTACGATCTCATTAGGTCGCACCTTGGCAGCTTTGAGTGTCTTGAGAGTGATGACATTGGAAGATGCACCCGTGTCAATGAGCGCTCTTCGAAACTATATGTTCTTGACGAGAGCCGTAACATGCAAGGCCCGGTTGTGACCGTCTTCTACCATCATGTCGTCGTCGGTGAAAACAATATTGTTGGCGGATCTTCCGGGGATCCTTGGAGTCCCCGTGGGTGCAGGAACTAGTGATGCGTTTAGTGCTAAGAATGTTTTTATCCGCTGGTCCTTGGAGAGGTGCATCAATTCACATAAGTTTTCTACCAACATGGTTGCCTCCTGGTCCGCTGGCTTCCAGTCAGTGACGAAACCGTTGATTTGAGAATGCTCATTCGGGATGTTAGTCCCCTGCTCTTGATCTCCTGGGGTAAATGAATCACTTAGCCCCGACGTTAGATTGATGAGGAAGTCGAGTATGCTGTTAATCGCATCCTTCATTAGGTCCATGTTTTTGGCGTAGATCTCCTGAGCACGCATCAGGTCAACCAGTCTTGGGACCTCTTCATTGGTGGTATTGCTTCCAAAAATTAAGGAGTTATCATGACCTTGAGCGGGATCAATGTTTGTGGAGATCGTCTGGTAGCCGACCATGCTTGCGCGAAAATTTGAGGATGGAAGCTAGAATTTGATATTGTAACCGAAAGATCAATCCTCCCGCTGTGGTCGCCAATTGTTTATGGGTGAAAATCGTTTCTGCCAATTTCGGTAAATTCGGTAGGTGAGTGAGAAACTGATTCAAACCCTAAACAAATGTCTCTGCACGTGAGCACTTTGTAGATTCGAGAGATCAATCAGACAAGTCCGGCCTAAACCAAGAAATGGCCGTTCCATACTTGCTTCGGTCACAAAGTGGAGGAGAAGGGTTGATTTGGGGAGGGAAGCAAAGAAAGGTGTTGAGACCAGAATAGTTCTGGGAGAGTAGCGTCTCGACTTGTATCAGAAAGTGAAAGCTTAGGAAGCTTGCAAAAGATGTAAGCTTTTTGGAGAGCTTGCAAAGTTGACTTTTCTGAGAGTTTAGTATTTTTCTCCTGACCGAGACTTGTGTCTGGTGGAAATAGGTAAGACCTATTTATACAAGTCGAGATTTGAAACGTACCCTGGCCTCATGAAGGAAGAGAGTAAAGGGTGAAATAATGGGAGGAGGTGGTAACCGCATGGTGTTAATGGGTGAAAACGTTTTCACCATTATTTCCTCTTTTATTTGACCGCTTTATTCCTTTTCACGCTTTCTTAATATGAGCGTAGTGTACGCCGCATGTCAGTGACCGCCAAACCAAAACCCTAGAAAGCATCCCCGGCTTGTGTTGATGTCTCGAGTGTTGGTTGCATCTTGCGTGCAAGTGGTGCTGCTAGGGACGCATGTGGAATGTGCCAATGGCATGTGCGGAATGCCTTCGTTGCGAGTTGCACCTCGAGCATAAGTGGTAATGCCATAGTTGCTAGTGGCGTGTGTGGCATGTGCCAACGGCATGTGTGGAATGCCTTGGTGGTAGGTTGCACGGTTTGCAAGTTAGGCTACCAGCGTGTGTGTTTGGCATGTGCCAATGGCATGTGCGGAATGCCTTGGTGGTAGGTTGCACGGTTTGCAAGTTAGGCTACCAGCGTGTGTGTTTGGCATGTGCCAATGGCATGTACGGCCATGTTGACCTAGTTGCAATCCTTGCAAGCCTAGGGCGCTATATTTTGCGTGGGCCAAAGGCATAGCGGCTTGGAAATAAGGCCTGCGATACGTGTTGGCATGTGCCAATGGCATGTACGGCCATGTTGACCTAGTTGCAAGTCTTGCAAGCCTAGGGCGCTATATTTGGCATGGGCCAAAGGCATAGCGGCTTGGAAATATGGCCTGTGATACGTGTTGGCATGTGCCAATGGTACGTACGGCCATGTTGACCTAGTTGCAAGTCTTGCAAGCCTAGGGCGCTATATTTGGCGTGGGCCAAAGGCATAGCGGCTTGGGAATATGGCCTGCGATACGTGTTGGCATGTGCCAATGGAACGTACGACCATGTTGACCTAGTTGCAAGTCTTGCAAGCCTAGGGCGCTATATTTGGCGTGGGCCAAAGGCATAGCGGCTTGGAAATATGGCCTGCGATACGTGTTGGCATGTGCCAATGGCACGTACGGCCATGTTGACCTAGTTGCAAGTCTTGCAAGCCTAGGGCGCTATATTTGGCGTGGGCCAAAGGCATAACGGCTTGGAAATATGGACTGCGATACGTGTTGGCATGTGCCAATGGCACGTACGGCCATGTTGACCTAGTTGCAAGTCTTGCAAGTTTAGGGCGCTATATTTGGCGTGGGCCAAAGGCATAGCGGCTTGGAAATATGGCTGCGATACGTGTTGACATGTGCCAATGGCACGTACGGCCATGTTGACCTAGTTGCAAGTATTGCAAGCCTAGGGCGCTATATTTGGCGTGGGCCAAAGGCATAGCGGCTTGGAAATATGGCTTGCGATACGTGTTGGCATGTGCCAATGGTACGTACGGCCATGTTGACCTAGTTGCAAGTCTTGCAAGCCTAGGGCGCTATATTTGGCGTGGGCTAAAGGCATAGCGGCTTGGAAATATGGCATGCGATACGTGTTGGCATGTGCCAATGGCACGTACGGCTATGTTGACCTAGTTGCAAGTCTTGCAAGCCTAGGGCGCTATATTTGGCGTGGGCCAAAGGCATAGCGGCTTGGAAATATGGCTGCGATACGTGTTGACATGTGCCAATGGCACGTACGGCCATGTTGACCTAGTTGCAAGTCTTGCAAGCCTAGGGCGCTATATTTGGCGTGGGCCAAAGGCATAGCGGCTTGGAAATATGGCCTGCGATACGTGTTGGCATGTGCCAATGGCACGTACGGCCATGTTGACCTAGTTGCAAGTCTTGCAAGCCTAGGGCGCTATATTTGGCGTGGGCCAAAGGCATAGCGGCTTGGAAATATGGCCTCGCGATACGTGTTGGCATGTGCCAATGGCACGTACGGCCATGTTGACCTAGTTGCAAGTCTTGCAAGCCTAGGGCGCTATATTTGGCGTGGGCCAAAGGCATAGTGGCTTGGAAATATGGCTGCGATACGTGTTGGCATGTGCCAATGGCACGTACGGCCATGTTGACCTAGTTGCAAATCTTGCAAGCCTAGGGCGCTATATTTGGCGTGGGCCAAAGGCATAGCGGCTTGGAAATATGGCCTGCGATACGTGTTGGCATGTGCCAATGGCACGTACGGCCATGTTGACCTAGTTGCGAATCTTGCAAGCCTAGGGCGCTATATTTGGCGCGGGCCAAAGGCATAGCGGCTTTGAAATATGGCCTTGTTGCCATGGTGCGCAGGGTGCGGCTTGGTTTGGCATTGTTGCCATGGTGCGCAGCGTGCGGCTTGGTTTGGCATTGTTGCCATGGTGCGCAGTGTGCGGCTTGGTTTGGCATTATTGCCATGGTACGCAGTATGCGGCTTGGTTTGGCATTGTTGCCATGGTGCGCAGTGATGCGGCTTGGTTTGGCATTGTTGCCATGGTGCACTGAGATGCGGCTTGGTTTGGCATTGTTGCCATGGTGCATGAAGATGCGGCTTGGTTTGGCATTGTTGCCATGGTGCGCAGGTGCGGCTTGGTTTGGCATTGTTGCCATGGTGCGCGTGGTGCGGCTTGGTTTGGCATTGTTGCCATGGTGCGCAGATGCGGCTTGGTTTGGCATTGTTTCCATGGTGCTAAAGATGCGGCTTGGTTTGGCATTGTTGCCATGGTGCGCAGATGTGCGGCTTGGTTTGGCATTGTTGCCATGGTGCGCGGGGTGCGGCTTGGTTTTGGAATTAGGGTTCGTGTTGAAAACCCTAATCTGGGTATTTTGAAAAAATACCCCCATTAATTGTTTACACCTGAGTTAAATGCTCTTAGTTAATGTGTTGCGGGTAACACTAGGTCATGGGGTTTTACGATTTTACCCCTTGTCTAAAAACCACCATCAACAGCGGCGTACACTACGCCCATCATAAGGAAGTGTCATAAGGGTGAGGCGATTAGTAAATACGGTAAATTATGTGTGAAACGTTCATGGTACATAAAGCACATGCGTTAACAACTTTATGGGACATCAATCCCATAACGTCAGAAGTTTCATGAAAACCAGTTTCATGCATTAACCACTTTATGGAACATCGATTCCATGCATACGGTTATCACCTCCTCCCATTTACTTCCCCACTCCTTAATGAGACCAGGGTACGTTTTTACTCCGACTTGTATAAATATGTCTTACCTATTTCCATTGAACAACAAGTTCATACGGGAGATACAACACTCAGAAATACTTACTTGCTAGCTCACCTTGGGAGCTCTCTCAGTTTTCTAATAACAAGTCATAGTAACCCAACTACTCTTCCAGAATCAACTATTTTGGTCTCACCAGTTTCCTTGCTTCTCTCCCCAAAACCAACCCATTCTCCTCCACTTTGTGACCGAAGCAAGTTTGAAACGGCCATTTCTTGGTTTAGGCCGGACTTATACAGATTTATCTCTCGAATCTAAAGTACTCCCTTGCAGTACATTGTTTAGGGTTTAAATTGTTTCTCACCTGCACACATGCGATTACCGAAATCAGCAGAAACCATTTTCACCTACAAACAGTACCATAAGTAAAAATGCCACATAATGGGCCCAATTGGTACTTGAATCATCTTTTGGCCCTCATCCAAGCCCACTAACCAGCCAACCGAAGCATCCCACCAGCCTGCCCAGTATTACATAAATTCAATAACCGGTCAATGGTCAAAGTCAACGCCCAGTCAATGGTCAAAGTCAACCATCAATCAATGTCAAGGCCGTGTTGCCGATAGTGCTGCCATGCAGTTTCCATCCATGTTGCCGATGGTGCTGCCCTGCATTTTTCATCCATGTAGCCAATGGTGATGCCATGTAGTTTCCACTCATGTTGCCAGCAGTGCTTCCAACCAATTCCCAGCTAAGTACTCTATCGCACTGCCAGCCAATCAATCCAGTCTGCCAGTCATCATCCATCCATACAGTCATCCATTATGCCTTTCAACCATCAATCCAGTCTGCCAGTCAGCATCCATCCATACTGCCAGCCATTATGCCTGTCAACCATCAATCCAGTCTGCCAACATGCAGAATTAATTCATGAAGCATCAATGAGCAGTTTCATGCAGAATTAAACATGGAGGCATCAATGAGCAGTTTCATGCAGAATTTAACATGGAGGCATGAATGAGCAGTTTCATGCAGAATCAAACGTGGAGGCATCAATGAGCAGTTTCATGCGAATTAATTCAGGAGGCATGAATGAGCAGTTTCATGCAGAATTAAACAGGGAGGCATGAATGAGCAGTTTCATGCAGGATTTAACGTGAAGGCATGGATGAGCAGTTTTATGCAGAATTAATGCAAGGGAAGTAAATACCATTTATATTCAGGATTGTATAAATAGAGGAGAGGAATTCTGAAAAGGGGGTGGAGAGCTGGTAGAGAAAAAATAGCATGTAATTCTATTATCAATAAAAAAATCACTCCCCAAGGGGATTCGTCCGTGGATGTAGGCCAATTCTGCCGAACCACGTTGAATTCGTGTCTCTCATATTAATGCTATTTCATGTTTTTAACCCTGTTTTCATCAACTACACCAGTTTATTCGTGTTCTGTACCTAGAAGTATTTCTGGGTACAAAAAATATCCACATTAGGATGAAAACACATTGTTTCAAATTTCACTTTGGGAGATTTGAATGGGTAATCAACAGGGAATTGAAGAGAGAGTTTGTATTGGGTCCCTTCGAATGCAGTGTCCTTGCTTCCACAAATTGTTCCTTTCCATATGAATATGTTGTCTTCCTCTGGGAAAGCAGATATTCCTGGAGCTCCACTCATCATTAAAGACATCAGTTCAGATTGCAACCTTTTGAGAACAGATTGTGTATGGTTGATGGTAGCAGTAGTCATCTTTTTTACTGAGACCTAGAGAATAGGGTTTTTTGAAGAACCAGATTGGGAAAGATCTCCAAGAAACCCTAGAGAAAAATAGAGGGACAAATAGAGAGAGCGAAATGAGATTTTTGTGGCTATTCATTTAAGGTTAGTATCTATATCTATTTTAATACAAGTGTCAGTTAATCATAGGTTACTTAATCTAAAATGTGGGCCAAAATAATTTTAAACAGAAAAATGTATGAGGTGGGTATGGACTGGAGTATCTAAATTTAGATACTCTCATCCAAACTCAAACTGACAACTCATATTAATTTTTAACTATCCAACTACCATTGGAGAGAGTTTTTTATTTTAAGGTATCTAAAATCCCATGTGTCAGCAATTTTTTTAGAGACCCAAACTCTATTGTAGATGCTCTTAGTTTTGAAGTAATCTATATTCTATGGTATAACCTATATGTGCATATCTATTTTCATGTTAGAATATATGATGCTAAAGCACAAAGCAAAGTATCTAAAATATATGATGCTAGAGCACAAAGCAAAGTATCTAGCTATCGGTATAAAGCAGCATTATTAAAGCGTAAAATGTATAAATTAACGTAGCATAAACTATAGCTAAAAATGAAAAGTAACCATGATCAATGGATCAAATCCTCACATTAATCGGTACCATAGCCAATACTTAACTATAACATACTCCCTCAGGAAAAATGATACTTTCACTTTTTCAATTTGACCTATTTTTAGGTAAAAATGAAAAAGTGAAAGTATCACTTTTCCTAAAACAGAGGGAGTATCTAAAGCTACAAATTATATCTCCATATTTACTTTTACGGTAATGTTTCTTAGATGTAGAATATATATGATCCTAAAAAGCATGAAACAAACTATAAAAAGCATGAAATTGATAAAGTAGAATGGTAAGACAAAAGAGAGAATATAGTAGTAAAGAGAAGAGAAGAAGGAAATCAGTTGCTCTATTTCATTTCCTTTAGTTCCTTTAAATACAAAAGAAGAAGTGCTTGTGTTAGTACACTTGTTGAGAAGGAGAAGAGAAAGGGTTACATGTGTTTAGTGTTTGAGAGAAAGGTACATGCATCTTGACATGTGTGGCATGTGGTCATCCACTTCTCTACACATGTTACTTCAACACTCCCCTTGGATGACCACCATTACATACTAATCGCTTTGTCAAAACCTTTCCAAAAAACATCCGTTGATGAAAAGGCGGTCAAAGGAGAAAAATACTTGAGCTTCGAAATGGCGTCGCTTGTCGACTCTTCTTCTTTGTAGAAGCGTGTCGGGAAAAATAATTCGCACAAAACCCGAACACTTGTAAGGAGAAGAATAGCCTCAACCGAAGTTGTATCTTTAGTGTTTTGTTGTCTCATTAAAAACCTTTTCGAGTAACAAAACCCGGTGGGAAAAAGTAACCTCGATGAAGGAAAAGAGTACAACACACTTTGATGTCATCGCCGCATCTCTCGGGATGCTCCCCCGATGTCGACATCTCTCCATGATTTGCATTTATGGTATTATTGTTGTCTCATTAAAAAACTTTTCGAGTAACAAAACCTAAAGTGGGAAAAAGTAACCTCGGTGAAGGAAAAGAGTTCAACGTACCATTTGATGCCCCCTAATGCATGACAATTTCTTTAGTCTAATACAATCATGGGAGTGGACAATTCCTTTAGTCCGATGGAGTCACGGAAGTTCGGACAATTTCTTTAGTCCTATACTTCTCACATGTTTTTCAAATGTGGCCTTAGGTAATGACTTAGTAAATAAGTTCCGCCACATTTTCGTCGATTTTACTTTACCGACTTGAATGTTTAGAAGACATTGTTGTTGCTGATTGTAAAAGAACTTTGGTGATATATGTTTCGTATTATCACCCTTGATATACCCTTGCTTCATCTGTTCGATGCAAGCTGCATTATCTTCGTAAATGCAAGTTGGCTCTTTAGTGGTAGAACTCAAACCACATGTCCCTCGAATGTGTGTAATGATAGACCTTAACCATATACACTCACGAACCGCCTCATGTAGGGCAATGATCTCAGAGTGGTTCGTGGAGGTAGCCACAAGGGTTTGCTTGGTCGATCTCCAGGATATCGCTGTATTCCCGATAGTGAACACGTATCCGGTTTGTGATCGACCTTTGTGTGGGTCCGAGAGGTACCAAAGATCAAAACCAACCAAAACATTATTTGGGGTTCCAGATAAGGAGTCGCAATCACATTAGCATCTCTCCTTTCGTCTTCGTAGGGATAAAACAAACCCAAGTCAATGGTTCCCTTTAGGTATCTAAAGATATTCTTTATACCATTCCAATGACGTCGTTGGCGCCGAGCTATATCTAGCTAACAAATTCACCGAGAATGAGATATCGGTCGAGTACATTGTGCTAAGTACAATAATGCGCCTATTGCACTTAGATAGGGATATTCAGCTCCCAATACATCTTCGCCATCTTCATTTGGACGAAATGGATCTTTATGTACATCTAAAGTTCGACCAACCATGGGAGTGCTAAGGGTGCACTTTGTCCATATTAAATTGCCCGAGTATCTTATGGACATATGCAGATCGGTGGATTAATATTCCACAAGCTCGATGTTCTAGTTCAAGTCCTAGACACATTCGAGTTTTCCCAAGATCATTCATCTCAAATTCGGATTTCAAATAGCTTGCGGTTTCTCTTAGTTCATCAAGAGTACCTACTATGTTCATGTCGTCGACATAGACATGTACTATAATAGCAAATCCGAACTTGTTTTCTTTATAAACACGCAGGGCACAATTCATTATTTGTATATCCCTTCCCAATCAAATAATCACTTAGACGGTATACCACATCCGCCCGGATTGCTTTAATCCGTAAAGTGAGCGTTTCAACGAATTGCAAACGCACTCCGTGGTTTAGAGTTACTTGATTTGGGCAATGGAAGTCCATCTCGGAACTTTCATGAATATCTCTCGTATCAAGATCCCCATAGAGATATGCGGTAACCACATCCATAAGTTGCATTTCAAGTCCTTCAAAACAACTAAGTCGACTAAGTAACGAAACGTTATGACGTCCATTACAGAGAGTACGTTTCTTCGTAATCAATCCCGGGCGTTGTGAGAGAAACCTTGCGCCACAAGGCGAGCCTTATATCTCAAGACTTCGTTCTTCTCATTACGCTTTCGACAAATACCCATTTATGTCCTACTGTGCTTTACACGGGGTGGGGTTAGCACTACCGCACCAAATACCCATCTTTTTGCCGTGAATTTAATTCAAAGACGGATTGCATCTCTCCATTGAGGCCAATCTGCTCTCTTTTGACATTCTCGCAATAGAGCGTGGTTCGATATCATCGTGCTCTATAATCTCTCGAGCAATCGTATATGCGAATATATCATCAATATGCGTGGAGGATCTTTCCATCAACACGTATGAACTTTCACAATCCATAGAGATTTCTTTGTTCTCCGGAATCAATTCAAACTTCGGGCGTCCCCAAGTAATGATTCATGGACATAATCAGTAATCGAGACAATCTCATGAGATGGATTATCCGTATTGATGATATATGGATCGGTTTGTGCCTTACTCGCCCTTTTCTTCCTTGGCCGAGTATCGATCGAACCAAGTGGTCTCCCCTCTTCCTTTTGGGGGCCACGGCCTCAACTACACTTCCACTAAGTGTAGCCTTAGTACCTATATTTATGGTACCTTTTCCCTTGTCGGGAATTTCCAACCTTGTGTGCACATTCGCAGCCGGTATATGTGATCTCGTCACTTTAGCGATATCGATAAATGCATCGGGCATTGAATTTGCCACATTCTCAAGATCGATAATTCTTTTCACTTCACTTTCGCATTGTGGAGTGCGGGGATCAAGATGAGACAACGTGGGAACACACCACGACAATTCCCTGCTGTTCCCTTTGGAAGTCCTTTTCCATACCTCCCTAACGACGGGAAGGTTGTCTCATCAAAGTGACAATCCGCAAATCTAGCGGTAAAGAGATCGCCTGTCAAAGGTTCTAAGTAGCGGATAATTGTTGGGGATTCGTATCCAACATAAATACCTACTCGTCTTTGTGGACCCATCTTAGTACGCCGTGGGGGCGTAATAGGCACGTATACGGCACAACCAAATATGCGTAAATGTGAAATATCAAGGCTCATATCCAGTTACCAACCGGTACGCAGTAAAATGGTTGGCTAACAAGTGGGTCTAAAGCGAATAAGTAATGCCGCATGCAATATGGCGTACCCCCCAGCAAAGAATAGGCAGGTTGGAACGCATAACCAATGCCCTAGCTATCATCTCAGTAACCTTTTGATGGTAGCTTCGCGAGACCATTTTGAGTGTGTACATGGGGTACGGGATGCTCTATGTCAATTCCATTAGACATACGTAAATCATCAAATCCTTTAGATGTAAATTTCTCCAAAGATTATCAAGTCGATAGACTTGATTGGATGATCGGTGGTGGTGAGCCCTTAGTCGTATAATTTGTGCTAGGAGCTTTGCAAATGCAGCATTTCTTGTGGACAACAATGCAACATGTGACCAACGGGTCGAAGCATCAACCATAACCATAAAATACCTGAATGGTCCGCATTCTGGATGTATAGGTCCACAAATATCACCTTGTATTCTTTGTAAAAATGGAATATTTTGTTTGGTATCTTTAGCATAGGATGGTCTCGATCCTCGCCTCTTTGCTAAAGAACAAGCTTTGCGAGAATGAGCAATGTGCCTTCGATAAGGACAACGAAGAAGAATGGGATAGTGGGTGCGCTTCAATTACTTTGGAAGACGAAGGTTGTACTTCTCTTGCTTTATTAGGCATAAAATGTGCATCATTTACTTTAGAATGCACATTGTTACTTTGCATTGTAACAATATTTTGTCCCATTTTCTTTGTCATTCGAAAGAACGGATGTCCGTGTGAGTTCTTCAAAACACGGATCATCATATCACGACACGGGTGCCCTAGTCGATCGTGCCAAAGCTTATATAAGTCACCGCCATGATTCATCGTTGGCAACCACATGGGATTCGATAATCCTAATAGTGGTGATATACAATCCACTAGAGTGACTCATTAGTTTCTCTAAGATGCGCTTCCTTCCGCATTCACTAGAGGTCACATATATGTACTCAATTCCATTTTCACAGTTGAGTTTCCAAGTGATAACCGTTTGCACGGATATCCTTGAAACTTAACAAAGTGCGGTGAGCTCTTGGTGCATATAGAGCTTCGTGACTTTAATCATTGTGTTGTTTACAACAAGAATTGAGCAAAGACCTCGCCCAATTATTACTTGCGATGATCCAATCATCGTAGTCACGAATGTATTATAAGGAGTAAAATCGACAAATAATTGTCTGCTTCTTAGGATAGTGTGGGTGGTTGCACTATCAACTAGACATTCAATTTCTCCCGGAGACATTCCTACAAGTACATTAGGTAGGAATGTTACAAACAAAGAAAAAACGAACAATTTATCTCACTTCCTTTAGAGAATTTTGTTCTACTAGAATGGCGTCCTTTCCATTCTAATTTACATGCTAAACAATGATTATCATGAACAAAGTAAAATTCTATAAAACATAATAGAAAATAAGTACTTATAGATAATCCAGGACACATAACATAAAGATGGTAAGAACATGTTCAAAGAATCGGTAACACCTACTTAAACTATTAAACAAACGATAGTCTAAGATAACATAAAAACTTCAAAGCATATAAAAACCAGACAGAGTCTAGCAAGCCAGAAACTAAATTCTTAGGCCCAAGCAAAATCGGCACATCCATAGTTGGGGCAAAGTCCTCATTGCCTGTGAAGTCCGAAATTGTGAGGTTGACGTCGTCGGGGTTACATCATTTTCTTCCATATAGTTAGCCTCTTGTTCGAGAGTTTCCGGTACTTTTGTAGCTTTAGCCTACATTGGCACTAGCCTTGCAATGCTTGTACCAATGTCCAGTAAATCCACACCTAAAACAAGGCGCACTTTCGTCACTGACCTTTTTGTTAGCGGGATTTTTAGGTGTTTTCTCGAACTTAGGATCACCACCTCGTATGGCCGAAGTTCCTTCTCCGTGCCAAACATTAGAGTGACCTTTACGTCCTCGACCTCGATTATGTCCCTTACGTCCTCTTCCACGAGAGGCATTATCTCCACGTGGGTATGGATCATGGGAATGTGAATCGAATTCGAGCCCTCTTTCCTTTGGGGTTCTTTTCCTTATTTACCTTGCCATGGTTGGCTTTGGGAACTTTCTTTTTCCCGACAACTGCATTGTTATTGACAAGAATCTCATTGTGCCTTTCGCCCACTTGCAATAAGTTTATCAACCTCATCGAATGTGGTGATTCTTTTGTTGTCAACCTCTAAACGATCTTGGTTCGCTAGTATCATGGACGAGGTGGGAAAGGTCGATAGGGTTTTCTCAATCATTTCCTCATCCGTAAGTTTCTTTCCACGAAGTCCGTGACGTGCTCGAATCAGTAGCATGTCTTTTTGGAAATCATTCACTTTTACATAATCGAGAAAGCGGATTTCATTCCCTTTGGACGATCAATTGTGGTAGCAAGGAATCATGAATGTTCCCAAAACGGCTATCTAGAGCATCCCATAGCTCTTTTTGGCGTTTTCAAGTGATGATAACCCCAACGTAGGTTAGGATCGATATGCCTCTTAAGGAACATAAGAGCATGAGCTTTGTCTTTCTCGATTGCGGAGCGGCGTCGGCAGATGGTTTGATAGTGGAGGTGTAGTCCTTTGCCACGAAGGTGGTTTCCACATCGATACCCAACGGTGGTACTCAAGTCCGCCGAGTCCAAAAGTTCGACTCGGTCGAATTGGGTCCATCTACATAGACAAGATAAAGGACATTAATATGGTGCTCAAGTCCTTCTCGAGTCCATAACAAATCACGGTATCATTTTCCCATCACCAACTTTCTTTATGGTTTTGTGGGTAATACGGATATGTCATATAGTCCAATCTTTGATCATAACTTGAGTCCACAAAATTAATTAACCAACTTTCTTTATGGTTTTTAACAAGGGAACTCTGTTTGCAAACCAAATTTCTTTATGGTTAAAAATTGCAAACAATTTGGTAATAAGGTTGACAAAATAGTCAACTAAAAATAGGTCTATTAGAAAAAAATAAACTACATACCCATTTATCATTTATATACGTATATAAAATTTTATCGAATTTAAGTCGCAATTGTTTGCCTATTTAGTAGCAAACAGTTTATGGATAAAATAAATTTTGGCTAATATTTGTGACATGCATGAGTAATATCAAACTAAGATATAATACTAAACATAAAGTATATGTCAAAAATTTAAATTATTTTTAGGAAGGTCTAAATAAAATAGTTTAACATACTAAAAAAATATGTATGGTAAATTATAACATTTGGTGGGGATAACATCATGTATGCATACATATATGATAAATATTTGATAAAAATAAAATACTAGAATGTTCATGGCTTAAAAGAAAAATTATTAACATACATATATATATGCATCATGGGTATAATATATTTTCTATCAAGTAGAATGAAATGATATTCTTCAAAGGTGGTATCCATACATGTATTTATTTATTTATTTTATTAAAAAAATGAAAGGTGAAGTACAACATCACATGGGGAGTTTGAAAAATCAGTGAGGTTTTTGTTTTTTCAAAAATAAAGCAAACTACACTTTTGTGTATCACATGATTTTAATTAATTAAACTATAGTAAAAATGTCACTTTTATGTTAGAAGACAAGCATGTGATCATAAAGAAACAAATAAGCTATCACTATCAAGTTGAAAATCAACTAGTAAAAATCAAATGGATTATTTCTTTTAACTTTTGGTGTAACTAAAATAAAAGTAGAAGCTAATATTATCATGTCATGTGATAGATGAGACAAATATATCACTTTCAATAAGAGTAAATAAATACTAATGGTTGAGATATACCTCCTTCTTTTGGAAAAATCCTACTTGTTTTAAGAATGGAGCAAACAATTTTTTTTTTTTTTTTTTTTTTTTTTTTTGTGAAAGATTAATGCTCAATTGGAAACAAAGAACAAGGTCTCACGATAACGTGATAAAGTAGAATGGTAAGACAAAAAGAGAATATAGTAGTAAAGAGAAGAGAAGAAGGAAATCAGTTGCTCTATTTCATTTCCTTTAGTTCCTTTAAATACAAAAGAAGAAGTGCTTGTGTTAGTACACTTGTTGAGAAGGAGAAGAGAAAGGGTTACATGTGTTTAGTGTTTGAGAGAAAGGTACATGCATCTTGACATGTGTGGCATGTGGTCATCCACTTCTCTACACATGTTACTTCAACAGAAATAAACTATCTAGCTATAAGCATAAAGTAGAAACCGCATGATCACGTAAAGAATGGTAAAAACTATAGTTAATAACGAAAAGTAACTGTGATTAGTTACTAATTAAACATTGCCGGCTATTCTTAATGTATACCACATAATAATCCCACTCTCTGTCGGCCTCTCTTACATGTAGCCGGACTGCCGGAGGCATGTTCAAGTTTAACTAGTTCCAATAATCTGACTTCAACCAGCTGAAGTGTTACCTGAAAAGTCGAAATCTATGGGGCATTGTGGATGGAAGTGAGCCTAAACCACCGCCTTGAGAGAAGCTGATATTGCAGAAAAGAATTTTCAGTCTCATATTGCAGAAATGAATTTTCCCTGTAAGACAAAATTACTAAAGCTGAAATAAAATATTCAAAGTTTTAGAAAATAGTATAATTAATGATATTCATGATCTAGCAGGTCGATCATCATCAGAAACGGATCAAGATGAAGACGATGCACGAGCGCCATCATATTTGGATGATGATATCTCTAAGGATGGTGACTATTTAATAGGAGTCGAACCTCTTCATAGGTACAATTACGATAAGTGGTTGTTCAGCTTGGAAAATTACTTGAGAAATCACGATCTGTGGTGTGTTATAAAAACATTTTCTCGACCTCTTAAGAGAGATTCTTCAGATGAGTACCGTACTTGGAAAACCAAAAACAGGTTAGCTTTTGAAGCTATAAAAAAGGCATGTGTACCAGAGTCGCGGGATAGGGAAAGATGCTTGAATTCGAGGGAAGAAGCTTGGCGACAGGAGATTAGATACTCGCGGTCCGCTCTAGATGCTTGGCGGAAATTGAAAGATGTTCAAAATAAGGCACTCGAAGGTTAGTTTGTTTTCTTAAAAGATATATTACCTCCGTTTCACGAAAAGAAATACTATCACTTTTTCATTTTACTGAAAATGTACTGCCAAATTGAAACAACAATATTAACTCTTTTCCTGGGGGAGTATAAGGCAACAATACCGTAGCATATGTCAGTTTAGCATCTATCCGTCATTGACGCACACCAACTCTTCTTCTCTTCAGGAAGACTAAGCGATATTGCCAAATTTTTAGAACGGCTGCAGGGGCGTACCACCGGATCTGACGTAGGAACCGATACAGAAGAAACAATTGATCTTCTGACACCAATCAACTACCAAGCTTGGAAAAAAGACGTGACAACTCGCTTGAAAGCAAAAGGCTTGTGGTACTGTGTGAAGCATCCAGGTAAAGATTACACGTCCTCTCGGGATGCTGAGGCTTATGAAACCATAGTAAAATACTGTGGAGTAGAAATGTTACCACACATTATGTACACAGATGATCCCAAAGAAGCTTGGAATCTGTTAGAACAAGCAGATGCTGCTTCTCCTGAAGAAAAAGGTTAGTTTTTTTCTCTCTTTTCTTTGTTAAAAACGAGGTTGATTTTTCCTAGGGCTGCACAAACGAGGTTGATTTTTTCCACTGTACTAGCTAGACAGACTATGGAATTATTCTAATTATTTTTACTGTTACTAACCGGTAAAAAATACTAATTCTAGATTTGGTATCAGATGACATATTATGATCAAATTTTACCAGTATGAGTACAAAAATGTATATTCGTACCGGTTGGTTACTTGCTTGGCCCTATATCCCTAACTGATTGGTTGGTTCCATTTGATGCAATATGACCAAATTTTACAAGTAAAACTGTAAAAGTACTGATATCCATTTGCTAGTTACCCGGTTTGGGCTATCCCCTAATTGGAAGGTGGTTTTTCCTTGATAATAGTAACTTTGTGTGGGATTTTGGCAAGCCCCCGTAGCGAAAGTGGTGGTAGAAGGATGTGCAATATAATTTTTCTGTTTCGTGCATTCGTACTAGTATTAATATCATTGACATAACTGAAGAATGAGTATATGAAACTTTGCAGAATCATTCTATTTCATTGTTATATTTACACACTCGTTACTTCCATTAGTATAAGCAACCTAAAGTCAGAAATTTGCATGCAATGGTAGTTCAGTTTTTTTGGTTGATTAACCCTTGAATTTGAATTCTCGGGTCTACAAGACAAATAAAATATGGCTACGGTTCAAATAACCAAGATTCTTCAAGATATTTTTTTAATATCCAAATAGGATATTTCACCCGATTATTAGAATTTATTTTTAGAGAAACTGACTTAAACACCCTCTCTCCTTTATTTCATTCGAAGCCTGCGAATACCTATAGTATTTTTCTGTGTTTGTGCGAGAAGACAAGTTCTTCTGCTGCTCCTCTTTTGTTTTTTCTCATCGATCTTCTCCAAATCAATTGTTTGGTTCCAACAACGATAATACATATATTAACTAATTAACTTGAAATTCTATTGATTTCCTCTTCTCCCCTAGATAGATTTTTGAGTTGATTTCATCTTGTTGTTTATTTTGGGTGATTAAAAGAGATGTTTGTGATGATTTTGTTAATGGAGAAGTGGAAACTATTTTAGTTCTTCTCACTATCTGTTTTCATTAACTTAGAAGATAATATCTTCTTCTTACATTCTCTTTCTTCACTGCTTGGTCACTATATGACCCAAGTCAAGAGTTACATGTGGACTTTATAAACCATCAAAGGTTATAAATATGAAGAGATGTAATTTCAAAGTTTATATGATACAAAGATAATCAACAAACATGTACACGACTCTAATCCAACTAAGAGTATGAAAAGTTAAGAAATGTTATTTACCGACCAAAGTTAAGGGCATAACAATGAAACCGTTATTTTCTTCGTCATTTATTTTCACTCCATGTAAATCCTATAATTTTGGCCTGAAGAAATCAAAGTCTAATTGGACAATTCCCTATCCAGAGAACAAAAAATTGTGTAAAAAAAATAGAAATTAAATGGTATGGTATTAAAAAAAAAAAAAAAACTAACATAAGAATGAAAATGAATAAATAGCACTCATATTTGATCAATATATTTTGACTGCAAATGAAAAAACAAAATTGAGATAACAAAATACAATATTAATGAAAAGAATCAAGGAGAAATTAAACAAATCAAATGGTATGGTATTAACAAAAGCCTAACATAATGAAACTGAATAGATAGCAATCATATTTGATCAATATCTTTTGACTGCAAATGAAATAACAAAATTGAAATAACAAAATAAAATTACTCATGGATATGGTTTTGGCATCTTGGCTTTGTGAACTTAGCGAAGATACGACTGCTTTCTTGAAAAGATTGAAGAATTGTCTATCCAGCCACGATACAAACACTAAGATAGGCAATTTTTTATTTCACATAATAGGTCTTGCTATTCAAAAGGGTGTTGGAGCTCCCAAATATATGGACAATTCCCTTCTTTATATGCCTAAATAGGAGGAATAACTCCCAAATAAATGACATTAAATTATGGGCAATCAATTTAAATTCATTATCTTAGATAAAATTAATATTATGTGAACTAATCTGGACTCTTCTTTATATGCCTAAAATATATATTGAAAATCTGAAATATGTAGCTCAATCTGGACCATTCTTTATATGCCAGAAATGTAACTGAATAACTTAAATAGGTGCCTCTATCTGGGTCGTTCTTTATGTGTCCAAACTGTAGATCTCCGTCCAAATAATGAACCCCTAACCCTATTTCACTTTCCAACCATCATCAGATTCACTCATCACCACTCTCCCTCTCTTCTTTCCACTTTTTCACTCCTCTGTTTTTTTTTCAGATCTTAAACTCAAATGGAGGAGTTTAGATTGAAAATTGGTATTGATTTTATAAGGTGTTATAAGAGGAAGAAAATCAAGAAGAAATTAAACCTCTTTTTCCTCCTCTTCATTCAATGTGTCATAATGACTTATCCTCTCATAACATAGGATCTTTATTTTCTGAATGGCATCCATGATCAACATTGCAGCTTCTTCAAGAGCACAAGCCTCTTTTTTAGCAGATCTGAACTACTGATAAGGTATCTCTATGGAAGTATCAGATTCTATGCAAGCTTCTACAAGTCTCGATCATAACTCATAACAGATTGATGCAACTCAAACTGAATAGCTTGATCTAATCAGTTGGTTGTAGATATAAGATTAAGAACGCTGTGAATATTAATTGAAACTCCTTGGAAGTTTCTTTTCTAATGTGATTCTTGAGTTGAATGTTATAATGATTTTTCCTCTCAAAACTTGTAATTATAATTATTTATGTAAATTTCTAATTAAATCGTTGTAAGGATTATAAACTTTTCAGTTCAATTTGATTTTGCGTTATTACGTTTTTAATTTTGATTGTTCAACTGATAAGAATCCATTCAAAATGTAATTTTTTGTGTTAATGATTTCAGTAATGTCAATGGGTTAAAATGGAAATGATTTGGTGGGATTTTTCAATGATTATGCTAGGCTAAGTCCTATGGACTAGATTGGACTGCTAGATTGATTTGGGAAAAAAGTTAACACTCAATCTGGCTACTTCTCGCAGTCGCACTATCGGCGAGATTGAAACGCCGAACCGTTCGGCGCTCAAAAAGTGACCAAAACGCCGAACCGTTCGGCGCTCACAAAAACGCCGAACCGTTCGGCGCTCAAAAAGTAACCAAAACGCCGAACTGTTCGGCGCTCACAAAAATCACAAAAATCTAACGGCTGAGATTTAAGCGCCGAACCGTTCGGCGCTCACAGATGACGTGATGGCCAAACTAGCAGCTAGGCAGAAACGCCGAACCTAGAGTAATTTTTGCATTTGACCACCTAAAATCTTACTATGGTTGTTTCACATTAGTCTAGTTCTTGTGATTTTACATTAATAATGGACAGTTAAGGCAAAAACGCAAGGGCGTATGACGGAGAAGCTTCCATGGCAAGGTGGAATAGAAATGAAGAGGCTGATTATGGAGATTTCGTAGAAATATTATTTGTTAAGAGAAATCAATTATTTGGCTAATTGAGGTGCGTTGGAATAGAAGAGATGGTTTTGTTTATGATAGCCGGGATTTCGTAAATTGTACAACATCTTCCAACTTTCCTTAATATCGTTCTAGTTGAGCCTGTTTGTAACCTGTTTTGAAGTTACTTCAGTGTGTGGGGGATAATTTTAGAGCTTTGTTTTTGGTTAGTGTATGAGAATTTGCCCCCTTAGGCAAGATAGCCAAATCTCGAAAGAACGTACACTCCTAGAAGCACAAATTAATTTCGCCATGCACTTTCCTAATTTTAGACTCTCTTCACCATGGCGATGAACTATGATTTTGGGCATACCAAAATCTCTCTAGGCATACTCAATAAAGACAAAAAGGGTTGTGAAATAGCAAAATCAGGTATCCCCTTAACCCAATTTTTTTTAATGGCAAATCTACCCTTTACGTATTAGTGTTAGTAATCTGGATTAGTGATTAATTATTTTGTTTAGTGATTAAGATAATTTTCATAATTATTAAGGTTGTTTAGATGAAAAATTTGGGGAAAAAAAATATCAAAGTTTTGGTTAAGAAGGAGAGAAAGAAGGAGAAAGTGAGAAAATTTTAATTCTTGATTCAATGGAGGATGAGGAGGGTCATAATTCATATAAAAAACCTAGGAAAATACATATCAACTACAACAATGATTCCCAAATGGATGATTTCTTAGATTATGAGAATGATTTTACTCAAACTCAAGCTCAAACTCAAACACAAACTCAAGATGATGATTTTGATGAGCCAAATCCAGATGATGAACACATATATGAGGAACCCAATACTTCTAATACACAGGTACACTTGTATCTTATGCTCAATCTCACTTCTATAGCTAGAAATTATCAACAGTTTGGATTTTTGCTTCATGGTTCGGCGAACCAGGTTCAGGTTCGGCTCACATCTATGAGCCAAATCAACCAAATCATGAACGGTTCGGCTCACTGAATCTGTTTACTGCATGCGCAAATCTGGGAAGTAACATACGCCGAACCCTACCCTGTAATTGCCGCAAAACCCTTATTTTTGACTATACCAATCAAAAACATCAAACTACGAGATGGGTTTGTAGAAACTTACTTTGTTATTCTCATTTCAGGTGTTGGTTCTTCACTTTGTTCTTCCGGTTCGATTTGTGGTCGGATTTCACTTTGTTCTACATCTTCATCTTCAATGAAGTTCTCTTCAATTGGTTCTTCAGTTGGTGCTTCAATTGATCTATTAGAACGCGTTACATTTTTACGACGACCCATTATATAGTAGAGTTTAATCGACGATCAATTTTTCATGAATCGACGATTATCAATTTCACGGCGATGCGATATGGAGTGAGGGAGGCAGAGGAGGAGGAAGAGGAAGAAGAAGATTTCGGGAAGAAAACTAGAAAACTGATTTAGTGTTTTTTGTTTTAGGTTTTTGTATTAGGGTTAGGGATAGATTAGTAATTTAGAAGATTTAAGGGCATATAGGTAATTGAAGTACCCATAGGTACCCCTTATAAGGTCACCCAAGTTAGGACTATTGCTTTGTATGCCTAGAAAGATTTTGGTATGCCCAGAATCAGGGTTCATGGCGATTGGCGAGACTTGAGATTTGAGAACGGATCGACTTAAGCCCAGAACAAAGGCTGTTAGTTTGGCTCGAGCCCATCTTTAAATCCGGATCCCAATTTCAACGGTCAGGATATATTTAGTCCTAAATTAAAACCCCAACCTCTCTGGCATCACTCTCTTGTTTCTCTTTCTCCCTTCCGCCGCTGATTTTTCATCTCCATCTGAACTCAAATGGAGCAATGCAGATTGAAAACTGGCAGTGATTTCATATGGTGGTGGTGGTTTTGGAAGAGGAGGAAGAAGATCAAGAAGAGACCACCTCATTGTTCGATATGTCATAATGACTTTTCCTCTCATAACACTCTCATAAGATAGGAGCTTCAGCATCCAAGATCAAAGCATCAGATTATTTGGTAACATCGGAAGGTCTCAATCTGGTTTTGTTTGTAAGATCATAGCTCATGATAAGTTTCAACAAGGCCTTGATTCGGATCAGTTGGCCCAATTTAAGAAATGATATTCAAATATTTACTTCATGTAAATCTTCTTTATATATAGCTGCCTCTCTTTTCAACTTATTCACGGATTGAAAGTAATAATGATTTTTTCTTTCAAAACAATACTAGTAAGTATACATTCAAGTCAATTTCTAATTAATTGATTATAAATTTTTGGTTCAATTCAACTTTGGTTTTTTTAATTAGGTTTTTAATTTTGATGTCAATTGATTTATGTAGTGGATCTCGGCAACTAGACTCTGGAAACCCTTCTTGCAGCATGGAGCACCATGGAAATGCTATATACCGATGGAAATGCAGACATTACCACATAGGTGTTGGTCATTTTGTTAGAAATGGAGAGAGAAAGTGAGGAGAGTGAGTGGAGACGGGTGACCAGGAAGAAGCAAAGAGTGGGTTTTGGTGGGGGTCGTGGAACAATCCTTCCACATAATCTTCAGTCAAAACGTTTTTCAATTGAAGCAAAATTGTTTGAAGTGTGGGATTCCAACAGTGGTAATTCACACATCATTTCGGTGAGGGAAACCTTCAAAGGGCGTAAATGGATCAACTCTTTCAGTGGAGAGGGAGGTCTTTGGCTTTGCCAACAAATCAATCGGGAGATCAGGTTGGCACATTCTAATAAGGAATCTTGGTCTTTTAGTGCCAAGAATGAATGGTTTGTACTCTCAAGGGACAGAAACTCTAATGGTGAGTTCTTGCAGCTATCAATTCCTAACAAGCAAGGAACTCTTCATCATTGTTTTTTGGGGTTTTTGATAAAGTACACCCTATGGGGTTTGTATTTCCTAAACTACACCCGTTTTTTACTTAATTGATAAAATACACCCACTTTAACGTTTCCATCCGTTTTTTCAATAAAACGGTTAACTGCTGTTATGTGTACAGCTGTCGAAAAGTCAAAATGTCTAAAACACCCCTAACTCCATCTTTCTCACAGCTATAAGAACCCGTGGTGAAACCTAATTCTCTTCTTCAAGCCCCTTCTTTTCAATCACACAAAAAAGCCATGAGTAGAGGTCAAAAAGACTCACCAAGTAGCAGCAATAGAAAAAACAAGGAGAAAAAAATCATGATTGAATGTTCAATCTGTGAACAGGGCACTCATGAGACAAAAATTTGTCCATGGTTGTATACAAGGTGCAAACAAGTACCTTGTAATGGTATAAGGCAGATACTTCAATCCACCACAACTGATACTTATGGAAAAATGTTTTTGAAGTGCTCAAATGTTACCTGCACATATTTTGAATGGCTTGATGATGCCATAGATCCTGTAAAAAGCTTGATGTTGAAGTTACCAAAAGATGGGAGTCGCTCCGCTTGTGGGAATGCACATTTGATGAAAGATTGTCCACCGCACAACCAACCATGCTTCAAAACACACCGCAAAGGACAAGCTGAATCTTTTAGTAAGCAAGAATGAACACAACAAAGACATTGCTTACCTTAAGTGCAATGTCCGTCAAGCATTGGGATGGGCTTCGAATCTTTGTTTTTATTGCCGCAAAAAACAAAGTTATGAATCTGCAAACACTATGTAAGGAACTTGAAAAATTCATATGTAATCTTATCTCGCAAACAAGTTATGTAACATTGAAGTTGTTTAATTCAAGAAAAAGTAGTTCAATCCAAAAGCGTAATCCCTATTACAATCCATAAACAAAAAACAGAGACATAAACTAAATCAATTCTTCTTGCTCTTCTTAGCCTTCCTCATTGGTTGAACAGTTTGTGTGACATTTTGTTGAACAGATCCAAACCGTGGATGAGTAACAGTTTGTGACACAGTTTGTGAAATCTTCTTCACTCTTTTTGCTTTACTCATAGAAGTACTTGGTTGTGATGGATCTCGTGCAAGTAAAATCGTAGCATCAACTTGAGTTCTTGGCCTATATCCTTTAGGATTCTTTCCAACTTCACCTCCTTTGCAAGTTGATTTGTTGTGGCCTGTTTTTTTGCACTGGTACATCTTTTAAGTTTCACTTCAACCACTGGTTCATCATAAGCCCTTCTTCTTTTGGATTTAGGCCTTCTGCAGATCTCGCTTGAGATGGGATTATTGACTCCATTTCCGATTTGGAAAGAGAAGGGAATGAAAAAGATAAGATTCTTTTTGTAAAAGAAAAAAGATAAGATTCTTTTGTAAAAGGAACCCTAATATTTGTTTACTTTACTTCAACCAATAAAGGTGAGAATGTAATGGAGGTTACCTTCACCTGAGTCTTTTGGGTCATCCAAAGGGTGTATAATTGGTGCATATGTGGCCTTGCATGATTCAACTTTATAATAATGGCTGCAGTACCTACACAACACCAAAAATGAAGTAAATGCATAAGTTAGTACATAAAAATTGAAGACAAAAGATGACTTATTGTGAAGTAAATGCATAAGTTAGTACACAAAAATTTAAGACAAGAGATGCAGTTGTACCAAAAAATGTACTTACTTAGGCCAATCAGCTCTAATCTTCTTCAATGCACATACTGCATGTTGACATGGGAACCCCCTCATCTGCCACTGCAGACAGCTACATTGCAATTCAACCACATCAACTGTAAACATAGTGGTTGTAGCCCCATTGGTGACTTCAAAAATCTTACGCCACCGCACAAACCGTCTTAAACTTTCCCACTAATTTAAGTATCTTCTTAATCAAGTCAATCGCCTTTGGAACCAAGTCCCCATCTTTCCACCTTTGTCGACTCGGTCCTCCTCTTATAAAACAAAGCCATAACCAACTCGTGTATACATCATTCCCAACTTACAAATAGGTTTATCCCTTAATTTATATATCATAGAGTTAAAGGATTAGAAAAATTGTTGTTCAAATGTTCACGAGAAACATGTGCTATCAAAGAAGGCCCTTGACCATGAAGCAGGATCTTCTTTCATAAGATACAGATAAGCACTCTCATTTGCAGCCTTTAAAAGTGCCATGTTTTCCTTCAAAAAAATATAACTAAGTCTTAAAAATGGTACAACTGATTTACAGTATAACTAAGGAGTAGGTGAGATAACTTACAAAAAAATGTTTTTCTTATAACACCTTGCCGCATTCCATAAGTGAGATTGCAATTCAAAGCCTTTGTAGTTCTTTTTGAAATTCTTACTTAAGTGCTCGCCAATACAACAAAATAGTGTTTGTGAGAAAAATTAGACTTAAAATATATAAAACAAACAAGTGAAAATGTAAAGATTATTACCTATAGCAATATACGTGTGGAGTTTTACCAAATACAGCAGGCACGCTTCTTGCAATCCTTTCGCCTATCAGAAATGAATGGTGGTACATCAAGACTTTTGATAAAGGGAGCCAAGTGGGTTAGAAATAGAGTCCGATTCTCTATAGTCTCGCTCGGCAAACCATAATCCCTAAAGGTACCAATCTATTTTGTGCATCTAGTCCAATTATGAGCCATTAGCACACCACCAAATTTACCAAAGCAAGATGACAAGCATCTAACCCAATTACAGGCCCGCATCCATCCTTAAATCCTTGTAGTGCTCCAGCAAAACCGATCGTCATACTTTCAAAACCCTTATCGATTTTTGCAAATGTATAGATACCCACAGATCCTTTATTAGTTCTAGTGAGCATATTGCGAAAGTAGGTACAAGCTTAAAACTAACTTCATAGTTCCCATACAAAGCTTCTAGAACCAAGTTCCTAGCTTTCCAAGTCGTGTGATATGAGATGTTAACATTAGTTTCTGCAAAAAAAATCTTCTTTTATTTGATCGGCTTTGGAATAACTTCAAATGCAGTGGTCTTCTAGTTTGTCCAACACCCACCGACAAACATAATGCTTATCTCAGACTCTATTATACATTTCTGGATCACCTACACATGTATCTAAATGATTCACCTCCACACTAGTAATTGTCCGAGCCACAGTCTTCTTCCCTTTTGAACAATACACAAACCATGGACAACCATACTCCTTCTTGAATCTACATATAGCCTTCACTCTCCTAGCATGATGAAGTCTCATCGTATCTTCGGCACTCATTCAAGACACAATAAGCTCTTAGATGCCTTTTAAAGGCTCTTACTAGCAAAAGTGGTACCAACAACCATGGTACTTGGATCAATAGTGGGTATGTCTTCATATTCGGGAACATTGGTTCTCCTTCTTCTTTATCAAAGTGGTTTTGTAGTGATTTCCATGCTTCAAACCAATCAAGGTTGTTCTTGAACAGGTATATCTTTTACTTCAACACCCTCTTCATAATCTTCTTCATCACTAACATCTTCTTCCCTTTGATAAACTTTACCAAACTCAAAGAACATAATCTCTGTCATTATCTTCATCACTATCAAACAAACAGGAGGTTCCATTTGCTCCACAGGTGACAATCATCAAGATCCACATTCTCTACTTGAATAACATAATCATCATCCATCATTATATCTTCATCAATTTGGTCATTGTTTATGACACTTAACCAATAATCCCCATTAAAAGTTTTCCCATCTTTATCTTCAACTACTGGTGATTGTTGACTGCTACACCCTTCATTCAACAAGTTATCACCAACACTGGCCTGACTCAAACTTGAAAATGCATTATTACTTTCAACCTGATTCAACAAATCCATAAAACCCAATTTTCTTGACACTTGTTTTGCACCCATTTGTTCATTTTCCACATGTTCAACACCCATTTTTTCATCTAATATCCTCCTTTTATCAGCAAGTCTAGGTGATCTTCTAACACTAATAGGGACATATTCCACTTGTTCAACACCATTTTGCTCATTTAACATCTTCCTTTTATCTTCAAGTCTAGGAGATCTCCTAACAGCCACACTCTTTACAGAATCAACAATTTTCTTATTTGGTGTGACTGTTACCTTCTTCATCTTAACTGCATCATACTCTTCTTGGGGTTAATGTGAAGCTTCAAGTTCAATGAAACCCTTACCATTAGGTTCAGCCTCATTCCAAAACCTATCAAAATCCTCATCATTCAACAAAATTACTGGCACGTTTGGGTCATCACCATTCATCCACAAAAAAATCAACCCTTTGTCTATTACCAAGCTTGTACCTAGTATGCACCATTTCCTCAAATAGCTTTAGATGAATTAAGTCCCTAAAAATGTTGCTGAAAGACAAACTGAACTCTGTACCCAAAAAAATGAATACTTATGTCCCTAAAAGGAACATACCTTTGCATAAAAATCAACAGAAATCAGTTAGTAATCAAATACATCAACAAAACACAATCAATTATACTTTCCAACAGAAATCAATTAAATCTCTTTTATGAAAATCTGATGTTTCACAAAAATCAATTACAAACCCTAATTTCGGAACATAAATAAGAAACCACAATCAGTTCATCATTCAAAATTACAGAAACAATTTCAAAATCCCTAAAGCATAATCAATGAAAAATTAGGCTTTACAGACACTAATTTCGGAAATTCAATAAAAACGGGAAATCATATGGGTTCAACAAATCTTCATAGGGGTTCATCAAATTCTCTCATCAAATCGCCATGTAAGTAATCAAAATCACACAAAAATAAAATAAGAAATTAGGGTTTGAAAAACCTACCTCTGTTTCATCTTGTTCTTCCCTTTTGATCTCTTCATCGCGTCGAACTTCTTCTGAGATTCTTATGTTGCTCGATCTATAATCAACGCGATGAAAATCATGTTTCTCTACAAATGGTCTTCACTTGAAAATCGGATGTTTCTCTCAAAAAAAGAACGAGTAACGAGAAAGAGAAAGAGAGGGAAGAAATGAAACCCTCGGTTCTCTCCGCCCTTTTATCACTCAAAGGATAAAATTGGTATTGCGCTACTATGTTTACATCTCTACCGTTGGTTAAATTAGTTGATGAACGGTCAGATCCATGAATGGTGGGCCTCAATTAAAACGTTAAAGTGGGTGTATTTTAGAAATTAAGTAAATAACGGGTGTATTTTAGGAATACAAACCCCATAGGGTGTATTCTGTCAAAATTCCCTTGTTTTTTCCCAGCAGGAAAGCAAAAATCAGGATGGAAAGATCTAGTTGCAAATATTTCTTTGTGTATCCCCAAATCCTCAAACATTCCCACAAAGATTATTCCTTCTAGCTCTTCTTTTATTCCCTAGTGGTCCTCCGCCCATTAATGCTTGGACTCAAAGAAGCAAAAATCAGCCAAAAGTCGAACTTTCAATTAATTTACCTCAAGCGAGAAGGGAAATTATATTGGAAACGGAACTTAGCTATTACTTTGGATGTATCCGAATCCTCTATCGATTGGGATGAGTACGGTGTGTTGTTGAGAAACTCTTTGGATGTTAAAGAGGCTTTAATGCTTTGTGGCCTACTTCTAAGAATCGTATTTTTCTTTGCCTCTTCAAGTTCGGAGAAAAAGAGAATTTGTGAGATCAATATGTTGCTCCTTCTTGATAAACAAATAAGAATATTCGCTCAGTCGGAATCACCATCATTGCAAGGTGATTGTGATGCTCATCCTGCATCCTGGGTTTCTTTTCATGGGATTCCGGTTAATCTATGGGGGAATGAAATGTTTTCAACTTTGGGTGATCTATATGGAGGACTAATTAAGGTCAGTAATGAAACGTTAAGTGGTGTAATCATCACAGAGATTAGATTAATGGTGAAGGGTCCTACTCCGATAAAAATGGGGATTCACCTTCGAGCATAAAGGTCATCGCATTCATGCTTCGCTTTCCAGAGACTTGGTTCAATCGGAATCATCATCTTCTCCTCTCCGTGGATGTGCTTGATGATAATGTTATTTCCAGTAACTATTCAAATTTCTACTCAAGGTACTTCAAAAGCTACGACCTCGGGAAAATGCACCACCTGGAAGCCGCCACGTTTTCTAAGTCATTTATTGCCCATCGAAGCCAACTACTTCTCCGTATGGTATTAATGGCGCCGCAACGGAGGGAAATCTAATTCAAATCTAGTCTCGTAGTCACGTGGTCTAGCAAAGACCATAGAAATCTCTACTCGTGGGCCTCTTTTGGTGTCTAAGAAAACAGTCCTTTTTCCCAAAGGCACGTTAAATACCCACATGGCATCCACTATTTTGGAGTCTCCAGTGGCAGTGTGGGGCCTATTGCTTCTCATTTTAGTTCCGATAATCTCAAGGAAATTTCTAGTGGAACTTGTTTCATCAAGGGTTTCTCCGGTCTCGGGCATGAGGGTCAAGAACTGGATCAAATGGAAGAAGGTGAAATAAATATTTCATGCAGTTATCATTCAGTTCAGATGGACAATTTTATTCCAAATCAATCAAGCAACACTTCAACTCTCCCTCCTAGTGATCTCTCGGATGGTGAAGTTGCTCCGGATATGTATGATGATGGTAACTCACTGCAGCGATGGTAATACTGTGAGTGATGGTGGGGTAACGGGTTTTGATAAAGATGCTGGCTGCGCAAACGTATCAATGTGTTGGTGCAAGAATTTATTAAATGGGTCCGACGGCCGGGTTTCTCTTTCGTGCAATGTGAAGCTCAATTAGAAGGTATGTTTACGGGTGCTCTTAAAGGGAAAAATAAGGAATTTTTAGATGGGTTAAGGGAGGATTTGGATAATCAATAATTGGTTTGGTGCAAGTGGGTCAATTTTGGGTTTTGTTTTAAAATGTCGATTAAACTCATTGCCTGGAATATTAGGGGTCTCTGTAACAAAGACCGTAGGAGTGAAACTAAATCTCTTATCAGAAGATGGAAACCAGATATTTGTTGTTTGCAAGAAACAAAAATGGCGTCTTGGACTGATTTGAAGGTGAGAGAGGTTTGGAGAAATAAAAATTGTGGGTGGTATAGCTGCGACGCCATTGGGCGTTCGGTGGAATCCTAATTATCTGAATACAAGAACTATTGAGGCTAGTGATTTCCTTGTGGGTGCTTTTTCTTTATCAATTACTTGTAAATTGAGGGCAGAAGATTTTGTTTGGGTCTTAACCTCGGTGTATGGTCCGAACATTGATGCTTTTAGAGATCAATTCTGGGATGAACTATCTTCTGTGAAAGGTTTATGGGATATGCCTTGGGTTTTATGTGGTGATTTTAACGTCACAAGATTCTCTTATGAGCGTCTTAACGATGATTCGATTCATCGCTCCTATGCGAGATTTTAATAAGTTCATTTGATTACCACCTAATGGATTTACCTTTAAATGGTATTAAATATACATGGAGCAATGGAACTAGCATGAGTAAGCCGGACAGATTCTTAATTTCAAGTGAGTGGGAAGATCACTTCTTACGATTAAGTCAAAATCCTCTTGTTAAACCTTTCTCGACCATTGGCCTATCTCCTTGGTAAGTCGGGCGAGGATCGGGGGTCCGTCGCCGTTTAGATTTGAATTGATGTGGTTGGAGAATCCAACTCTTATTGAACTCGATGAAACAGTGGTGGGAGTCTTTTCATTTTGTCAAGAATGCAGTTTTGTAATTGCAAAAAAAAAGCTTCAAGCTCTAAAAAGAAGCTTAAAGTCTGAGTAGAGAAGTTTTTGGTAACATTGATTTTCTTATCGATCAAAATTTAATGAGATTAGGCGTCTTGATTTATTAGTGGGTCCTATAACTCTTTCTACAGACCATATCGCGCATCTTTGAAGGCAAAAGAAGATTTTCATTCATTATCCAAGAAGAAGGAAATTTATTGAGGGAGAGAGCTCGCGTCAATTGGATTGGACAAAAATTTAACGTAACACTAACTTACTTTCATAAAGAAGCCTCTTCTCGAAAATAGAGGTAACTCTTTTACTCACTTGAATGTAAACAATGTGCTTACAAATGATAAGGCATTAATCAAAAGTCATATTATAGACTTTTATTCGAGTTATATAAAGATACCGACATCTCAGACCTGAACTAGATGGATTAGTGTTCCCTATGTTGGATTCCATTTGCATCATCGAATCTTCAAAGTGTGTTCACTAAAGAAGAGGTTTTTAAGGCCATAAGCGATTTAGGTGCGTAGAAAGATCACCCGGCCCGGATGGTTTTCTAAGCTAGTTATTGCTAGATGTTGGAGCTTTATGCAGGTTGACATTATGAATGTGATGATGGAGCTGTACTTCTCAAATTTTCTCGACTGGATGTTAAAGTCTACCTTCTTGTTCTTAATCCCTAAAGTGCAGGACATTGTTGAAGTAACAGACTTTCGTCCAATTAGTTTAATGGGCTGCATCAACAAGATTGTCTCGAAGGTTTTGGCTACAAGGCTTAAAGTGGTAATAGGTGATATTATTTCTCTGCATCAATCAGCATTTGTGAAAGGTCGTCAAATTCTTGTGAGTTCTCTAATTGCAAATGAATGCATTGATTCTTATAACAAGGCTAAGAAAAACGGAGTGATATGTAAGTGGATTTCAAAAAAGCATTCGATAATGTAAGTTGGAGTTTTCTTGATTATGTTCTTCGTCGAATGGGCTTTGGCATGAAATGGCGAAGATGGATAAAAGTCATTCGATGTTCACTTTTCATTCTAATTAATGGTTCACACGAATGGCAGTTTAAAAACTCTAAAGGGTTACGTCAAGGAGATCCATTGTCTCCGTTTCTCTTTATTATTGTGGTTGAGGCTCTTAATTTAATTTTTCATAAAGCAAGTTCTCAGAGCTCGGATTAGCGGGTTTGAAGTGACGCTGTGGGGGGTCTTCAATCAGTCATCTCAGTTCACGACGACACAATTGTATTTCTTCAAAGATGAAGTTAGTCAACAAGAAACCTTCGAAATATCTGCTTTGGTTTGAGCTAAGGCTTACAAGTGAACTTCCATAAGACCTCCCTTCTTCCGGTTGGGGCTCCGTTGGAGATTGTTACGATGTCCAATATTCCGGGTTGTCGAATCAAGCGCTCCCTCTCACTTACTTGGGTCTTCCGCTTGGTGATAAGTATAATACCAAGATCAAGTGGGACATCATAATAGAGCGGTTTGAAGCAAGATTAGCTTCTTGGAGGTTGATTTATCCGACGAAAGGTGGTAAATTAATCATGATTGGGCGGTTTATGTGCTCTTCCAATCTACTTATTCTCTTTATTTTTAGCACCTAAGGCAGTCATTTATAAGCTTGAGAGAATTCTTAAAAAATTCTTGTGGAATGATATGATAACTCTCATTCATATCATTTGGTTAAATGGGAGAATGTTAGGAAGGATAAAGATAAAGGAGAGGACTTGGGATTAAGAATCTTCACCTCTTAAACAAGTCTCTCCTTATGAAATGGCTGGAGATTTGGTGAAGAACAAGATGCTTTATGGAGACGTATGATTGCAGAAAAGTACGGCATAGACTCGCTAGGGTGGACTTCAAAATTCCCAAAACTCCTTACGGATGCAGCTTATGGCGAGGTATTTGTAACTTTTACCTCACTTTTCTTCTAACCGCAAATTCGAGGTTTTAATGGTTTGTCAACTCGTTTTTTGGGAAGACATATGGGCTGTTAATTCTTCTTTGAAAGACCTCTTTCCGGCTCTATTTTCTGTTTGTAATAACAAGGATGTTTGTTATCAAATATGAGAGTCCTAAACAATGGGAAATGGGAATGGAATCTTAACATATCAAGGAGGGTTCATGATAATGTTATAGAAGAGATATCGAGGCTTCTTCCCATTCTTGATCGGTTTTATGAAGTAAGAGAAGACTTCAACGATGGAAGACTATGGAAGAACAAAGACAAGCTCGAAAAATTTTAGGTTAAAAGTTGTTACATGTGGTTATCTTCAGGTGAAACTCATAATGAGCTTTCTTCTCCTTCTAATCGTTTATGGTCAACCTTATGGCCAACAAAATTTAGTTTCTTTTTGTGGATTGCTATCCAGAGAAGGCATTAACACAAGATAAGCTTATGAGAAGAGGTTGGTCGTTGGCTAATAGATGTTACTTATGTTTCAAGGAGGAAGAAACAAACTGTCATCTTTTGGTTCATTGTGACTTTACTTGGCGCATTTGGAATCATTTCATTGGTGAGTTTAGGATGAAATGGGTAACTCCTCAAAACATATGTAGTTTAATCAACTCTTGGAGCAAAATGGGTAGAGGAAGAAAGGCTCTAGTTTGGAAAGTTGTTCCAACAGCGATAATTTGGGTTATTTGGGGGGAAAGAAATTTGAGAGCTTTTCAAAACACAAGCTCAACTGAAGCTCAAGTTATAGCCAGTGTCAAAGTGTTGTTAGGCTTATGGTTAAGCCACAAAGAGTTGTTCAATGGTGTCTCTCTTGAAAAATTCATTAGTAGATGGGGGAGGGTTGTTCTCGATCAACATTGATTGGGGTTGTTTTGTCTTTTTTTTGTAACATTGATAGTTCGCTTTTTCTGTTGCTAGTTGGTTGTTGTCTTTGGTTTGTTACATTATTGGTCGTTTGTAAGCAGGGGCATCTCGCCCTTGTTTTTCTCCTTATTAATACATAGTTCTCTTTTTACCGATCAAAAAAAAAAATTTGAAGAAAAGAGTTTTTTCTATGGCTTATGGATGCTACATTTGTGGTAATAGTCAGGATTTAGTGCCTCATATTCTATGGTTCTGTGGTTTTAGCGAGATTTTGGATAAGAGGGCATCACTACCTACTGGACTAGACTCCAGTATTATCGATGTCGCTTCTTGTTGCCTATGTGTCTGAAATTAACTTCCCCTGGAACTGATATCACAAAGCATAAGTAAGTTTATATGGAGGTCATTAATCTTAAAGCATGATTCAGAACTTCAGCTAGAGAACAATCCTGGTGGTTGTTACAACCAAAATAGGACCCAACAAACAATGTTGCATCCGAGTTGTGTAGTATTTTGGTTGCAACTGGATTTCTAATTAGATTTGTTTGGTTGATTGCTTGCACTGCATATGCATTATTTGTGTTCAATTAGATCATGAAAATTATTAGTATATTCTTGAAATTATTCTGTGAACATATAATT
Organism: Papaver armeniacum; assembly: GCA_023531295.1. Lineage (NCBI taxonomy): Eukaryota > Viridiplantae > Streptophyta > Magnoliopsida > Ranunculales > Papaveraceae > Papaver > Papaver armeniacum. Next base: position 193,919 of record JAJJWW010009864.1, read on the forward strand.
ATATCATGACTTTTATTATCATGCAGAGATACATAAAAACATGGACATGCAATAGATTCAAAATACCTTGCAATGGTTCTTCCTGAAATTGTTGTGCTGCAAAGAAACTAGTGAAAATAAGGAGATGTAATTCTCTTTGAAAAGGCTTAAAGTCAGTACTTGCTTCTTCCTGACATCTGTGCCAACAAAATTGATACTTGGTCTTTTGTTCCTCTTCATCTCCATAGCAACTATGTTGGCAGCTTTTGCAGCAACGCTTGTTATTGTATTACGTGAGCAAATTACTTTGGTTTATATTCCTGTAATAGTTTTAGCAGCAATCCCGGTAGTCCTGTTCGGGTTGTTACATGCTCGCTAGCTATTTTCCAACATGCTCGCTAGCTATTTTCCATAGCAAAATCACGGCCCTAAACGGCCACGCATGCCATTGGCACATGCCAACATGCTCGCTCAGCTAGTTTCCCTATCAAGGTCACGACCCTAATGGCCACGCATGCCATTGGCACATGCCAAACACACACCGGTAGCCTAACTTGCAAACCGTGCAACCTACCACCAAGGCATTCCGCACATGCCATTGGCACATGCCAAACACACACGCCGGGTAGCCTAACTTGCAAACCGTGCAACCTACCACCAAGGCATTCCGCACATGCCATCGGCACATGCCAAGCACACACGTTGGTAGCCCAACTTGCAAACCGTGCAAACTACCACCAAGGCATTCCGCACATGCCATTGGCACATGCCACACGCGCCACTAGCAGCGCCACTTGCACTCAAGATGCAACCAACACTCGAGACATCAACACAAACTGGGGATGCTTCTTTAGGTTTTGGTTTGGCGGTCACTGACATGCGGCGTACACTACGCTCACATTAAGAAAGCGTGAAAAGGAATAAAGCGGTCAAATAAAGAGGAAATAATGGTGAAAAACGTTTTCGCCCATTAAACCATGCGGTTACCACCTCCTCCCATTATTTCACCCTTTACTCTCTTCTTTCATGAGGCCAGGTACGTTTCAATCTCGACTTGTATAAATAGGTCTTACCTATTTCCACCGGACAACAGGTCTCGGTCGGAGAAATACACTACACTTACACTCTAAAGGCAACTTTGCAAGCTCTCTCAAAAGCTTCCATCTCTTGCAAGCTTCCTAAGCTTTCACTTTCTCGATACAAGTCGAGATACTACTCTCCTCAACACCTTTCTTTGCTTCCCTCCCCAAATCAACCCTTCTCCTCCGCTTTGTGACCGAAGCAAGTCCGGAACGGCCATTTCTTGGTTTAGGTAGGACTTGTACAGATCGATCTCTCGAACCTATAAAGTGCTCACGTGCATCACATTTGTTTAGGGTTTGAATCGGTTTCTCACTCACTCACCGAAATTACCGAAATCAGCAGAAACGATTTTCACCCATAAACAATTAGCGACCACGGCGGGACGATTGACTGATCTATCTGGCCACAATGTCGATCTGTCGATCTCGTTCTTCGACCCAGATGTCAAGTTGGTGGGGAAGGCAACTCGATCCGACTCAACTACCGGGCGACTTTCGGTTAAGGTTTGCAAGAACTACACGAAAAGCGGGGACTCGTTGAAGATTCCACCGCCGATTGGGACTTGCGACTCGGTCCGATCAATTGACCAGACAACCGGTTATCAGTTGTTAAAAATACACCTAAAACTGGGGACTCGGCAAGACGCTACCAGAATTGGGGACTAATCGGCGATGCTACAAAGAATGCCGCCTTGCTACCAAAGACAATGCCTCCTTTTACTTGGAAAGAGGCGTGTTTGCAAGTGAGTAAATTTAGATTGGGCAAGACATACGATCTGTTTTTTAGGTTCTTAATAAAACCGCCATACTATTGCGTCTTGTGCCTATTGCTAGCACGCACTTTCATAAAAGCAATATTCCTTTCCCAAAACATAATCAGAGTTATATTATCAAAACCATTCATCCCAGAAATAATCCAACACCCTAAAAAAGCTACCATTTATCTATCAAAGGTTAAGTTTTGAACCGGACATCCAATATGTCTTTCAAAAAAAAAGAAGAACCTAAATGAAAGTTTAACAGTAGAAACGTTCAAGGAAAATCGTCCAAGCAGGTCCGCTCTTCTTGGAGAAAGTCACCTTTGCGTCTTCAAGAGCCGCTCTCTTCATAGTCAACATCTTGGAAAGCTTTTCGAGTTCCATCTCCTTTCGGGCGATCTCCTCGGCGGAAAGGCTTTCTATTCTTTGCATCTTTCAACTTTTGGATCTCAGCAAGGCCTTCGACAAACCACGAAGTGTTGAACTCCTTTTCTACGCACATGTCGTGATGGTGCTCCCAGTCAGCAATAACATCTTCAGAAACAGTGTGACCAAATCACCTCACGCATATCCTCGATGGAAGACAAAGCCTCTTCCACACGGTTAACCACCGTGAATCGACCAGTGACTTTCTTGGTTGTAGCCATATGTCCGTGCTTCTCCCAGATTCTGGTGTACAACGCCTCATGCTTAGCCAAGACGCTTAAAGCCGCCAACCAAAGCACATGACCTCGGATGAGGAACCAAGTACGGGGATCAAAATGGCGCCCGTAAGTGGCCTCACGACTCGCAAAGGGTTTTCTTCCATGTCTACTGACAACAACCATCGAGAATCATCCACCGTCCGAACCACGTTTGTGCACGGCAATTGGCTAGCTCCCATCTCCAAGTCACCTGGTGGTCACCAAAGGCAAGTTTTCGTGTGACTCCATCCCGAGAATCATCCTCCGAACCGGATTCCTCCCCGCAAACTTGAGTTAGACAATTTTCAAGAGAAGAAACAAGAAGAAGAAAGAAAGAAGCGCGAAACTCACCGAACCGCTTCCCGAAGAAGTACCAAAGATCGCTAGAGGAATCACTCTCGCTTGTTGAACTTTCTTCTTTCTCGACTCATCACCGCTATGAGCAGCTCGGTCGCCGGAATTCCTTGAAGAAACTGCCGTCTCTGGCAACGTGCAAGAGGGCGGCCAAAAGCGTTAACACTACCGAAGCCCCCGAAGGAAACAAGACACATATTCTCAGCCCGAAATTTACGTGTGTTTTGAGACAAACCCATGAAGAGGCGACACATACCCGGTTATTGGAAGAACCGAAAGACACAAGAGCCATGGGAGGATCTTGCGGAACCGTCGGAACCCGCCAAAGACGCGATTCTTCGTTCTCCGTTCCTTGGCCAGGGGGCTTTCCGAATTCTGGGCAACTTTCGCTTGGGATCTCTCAACATTGGATACTCCTTCAGAGGCTGCGGAGAAGGTTTACAACGAACGTTTTCCACCACGTTATTCACAAAATCTCGGATCATAGTAAACTCGTCGCACCAAAACTCATTATAGCCGAAGGTCGTCGAAGTTACTCTTCCCATTTGAAAAAAGGAAAGACGGATACCAGGCTTAAGGACACTGGCGTCAAGGGCGACACGCAACGAATCCTTAGGGATCACCGGCCGGTAAACGAGAGGCACCCCTTGATCGAAACCCATGTGACGAGCAGCACGGTCAATATTGTAAGCAGCTATCTGGAAAGACCCCACGAAGAAAGACGTCATATAACCGGGCAAGCAGCTTTGAATGAACAGGTTTTCACCAACGCTCAAATCGTCATCAGAAGACAAAGACATGAGCGGAGCAGAAGCAAAAGTGCCAATTTGAGCCACTGAATTATGGATTGGCCCCCATGGACGAAAATTGATTTCATGCAACTTATCAAGAGAACTAACCAAGCTCACGCCAACTCTTGGACGCCTGTTCACCCATCAAAGAATTCGGGAGCCACCCCAACTCACGGGGAAGCGAATGCAACGGTTTTGAGCATACTTCTCAAAGTGCTCCCATAGCCGGACTTGAAAAGAAAGTTAACGTGCACATATGAATCCACCTTCATGAAACCATTCGAAACTCGCATGTTCACAACCAGGTGATCCAGATGCACATACGGGGAACCAAGGAACAAATGCCAATGGGAAGAACTTCACCCTTTGCCAATTTCACAAAGAATCGCCAACAACTCTGGTCTTATTCCTTTCTTGCGAACCGTCATCAAAAATGTCTCTAGACAACCGTAGAGAGCCAAAAATCTTTGCGACATGAAGATCAATGCTTTTGCTGTTCAGGCTCCAACTCGTCCGGAAACCATTGAGATATCCACCAACCGTAAGGGCACCTTTCATCCTCTTTTCCGGGCAGTCCTTCGACTTCGCAATTGAGTCTTTCAGAAAGCGAAATCCCCCAACTTAGCGGCCAGGTCATCCCGCATCTTCGCCTCACTTTGAGATAATTGGATTCTCGAGATTCCCGATTAGGAAGATTCAGCAAGAGAGCCACACTCTCCAAGGAGAAAGTTATCTCACCCCATCTACATATGATTGTATGGGTGTCCAGAACACCATCTGCAGGATGAAAGCAACTAAGACTGGGATGTCCTTCCTAATCTGAAGATTTACTGAAGTCTTGACATCATCAATGACCTGCGCTTGAGTCAAGATGGTATTTATACGCTCCTCGCTCACCATGAACTCAACCCATCTGTCAAAAGAATGCAATGGACTTTGACACATCCTAAAGTCAATGTTGGAAGAAGAATATACCCTTTATGAAGACAAAACCGAATGGTGCTCTTCGGGCGAACCGAACGTGTCTTCTGTCATCCTCACCACCGGTTAGAAAAATTGGCACGAAACACGGGTGATTCTTCCGAAAGCAGGGCGAGGGCTCGGTGAATAATTCATCATCTGTGTTCGGTTTGGAATTATGAGCATCCTTGACGAAGTGAAATGTGGTTCTGGGTAACATCTTATCGAATTCCTTCATAACAATTTGGTAATAAGATATCTCTGCACAAAACAAATGGAGAAAGACGAAGTTATCTCACGACACATAATCGTACCCAACAAATTCGGTTTCAAGACTATATACATGATATTTTATTCGGGTTCAAGACTGTATACGGTATTTTATTCGGGTTCAAGACTATATACACGGTATTTTATTCGGAGTTCAAGACTATATACGCAGTATATTTTTCTTCGGGTTCGAAACTATATACGCGGCATTCTATACGGGTACAAGTGTGTCTACAAAGATATCCTTCTTGGGTTCAAAAATATATATGGAGCATTTTTCTATTGGTCCAAAACTACGCGCGTGATACTTCTTCCAAAAAGCAAAATCATATATACAATATTTCCTGCGGGTTCGAAGTCATATGAAGCATATACACAATATTCTTCTTCGGGATCCATACAGGGTTCTCTACGGGTTCGAAATACACACGCAGTATTTTCTTCAGAGGCACGCCAAGGAATCATATGCAAAGATTGTGGAAGCGCCTACTTTTAAGGTTTATACCTATGTAAAAAAAAAAATAGAGAAAGAAGAGTACTCGAAGACATACCTGGAAGTCGGTCTCTCTTTGCCGCTAGTATGAAAAGAAGAAAGAATAAAGCGCGAGAATGGGAAAAAGGGGCTTTATATATATATATATAGGCGTGAAAGACTTTGAAATAGGGAAGGATTTCCCTTTTACCAAAATCACGCTCGCAAGCATGGTTTCAAGATTGGACAGAAGCCCCACCAATTGCGATTTCCCAATACCGCCAAGTCACGCCTGCAAGCATGGTTCCAAGATTGATGGCCCCACCAATTGCGACTTCTCGATGCGCCCAAGTCACGCCCGCAAACATGGTTTCCAAGATTGGGCCCCACCAATTGCGACTTCTCAATGCCGCCCAAGTCACGCTTTTGCAAGCATGGTTTCCAAGTTGGACCTACCCCACCAATTGCGCCTGGGGTCCCACCGGTAGCCCACCTCGGTTTCCCAACTCACGCCAACTTCCCGGCGTCGCCCAGCCGCATCGGGCCACCAATTGTGCCATTGCCCTCGACTTGTGCAAAACGACCGGAGGCAAGGATTCCAAATCCTATTTATAAAAGGTCGACGAGCCTCCTTTCAATTTTCTTTACGGTTTTGTTAATAGTTTGTCACCATCTTATGCTTACCTCGCAACAAAGCCCCTGTTCCGAGCTAGCGGGGGACTTAATGTTGATAGTGGTTTTTAGACAAGGGTAAAATCGTAAAACCCCATGACCTAGTGTTACCCAAAACACATTAAATAAGAGCATTTAACTCAGGTGTAAATAATTAATAGGGTATTTTTTCAAAAAGGCCCAGTTAGGTTTTCAACACGTAACCCTAATTCCAAAACCAAGCCGCATCTGCGCACCATGGCAACAATGCCAAACCAAGCCGCACACACTCGCGCACCATGGCAACAATGCCAAACCAAGCCGCATATCGCGCACCATGGCAAACAATGCCAAACCAAAGCCGCACCGCACACCATGGCAACAATGCCAAACCAAGCGCGCCTGCGCACCATGGCAACAATGCCAAACCAAGCCGCATACCGCGCACCATGGAAACAATGCCAAACCAAGTCGCACCTGCGCACCATGGCAACAATGCCAAACCAAGCGCATATCTGCGCACCATGGCAACAATGCCAAACCAAGCGCACCGCGCACCATGGCAACAATGCCAAACCAAGCCGCATATCCGCGACCATGGCAACAATGCCAAACCAAGTCGCACCGCGCACCATGGCAACAATGCCAAACCAAGCCGCATATCGCGCACCATGGCAACAATGCCAAAACCAAGCCGCATATCGCGCACCATGGCAACAATGCTAAAACCAAGCCGCATATCGCGCACCATGGCAACAATGCCAAACCAAGCCGCATATCCGCGCACCATGGCAACAATGCTAAACCAAGCCGCATATGCGCACCATGGCAACCATGCTAAACCAAGCCGCACTCCGCGCACCATGGCAACAATGCCAAACAAGCCGCATATCGCGTGACCATGGCAACAATGCCAAAACCAAGCCGCATACTGCGCACCATGGCAACCATGCCAAACCAAGCCGCACTCTGCGCACCATGGCAACCATGCTAAAACAAGCCGCATATCGCGCACCATGGCAACAATGTTAAACCAAGCCGCATATCAGCGACCATGGCAACAATGCCAAACCAAGCGCATACTGCGCACCATGGCAACAATGACAAACCAAAAGCCGCATATTGCGCACCATGGCAACCATGCCAAACCAAGCGCACCCTGCGCACCATGGCAACAATGCCAAACCAAGCCGCATACTGCGCACCATGGCAACCATGCCAAACCAAGCCGCATTCTGCGCACCATGGCAACAATGCCAAACCAAGCCGCATGCTGCGCACCATGGCAACAATGCCAAACCAAGCCATCATACTTCGCGCACCATGGCAACCATGCCAAAACCAAGCCGCACTCTGCGCACCATGGCAACCATGCCAAAACAAGCCGCATATTTGCGACCATGGCAACCATGCTAAAACCAAGCCGCATACAATGCGACCATGGCAATAAATTAAAACCAAGCCGCATCTTGCGCACCATGGCAACCATGCCAAACCAAGCCGCATATCTTTGCGCACCATGGCAACCATGCCAAACCAAGCCGCACTCGCGCACCCGGCAACCATGCCAAACCAAGACGACTCACGCGCACCATGGCAACCATGCCAAACCAAGTCCGCACCCTGCGCACCATGGCAACAACGCCAAATTCCAAGCCTTTATGCCTTTGGCCCACGCCCTAGGCTTGCAAGACTTGCTGAACTAGGTCAACATGGCTGACGTACCATTGGCACATGCCAACACGTGCCGCAAGCCATATTTCTAAGCCGCTATGCCTTGGGCCCACGCCAAACATAGCGCCCTAGGTTTGCAAGACTTGCAACTAGGTCAACATGTCCACACGTGCCATTGGCACATGCCAACACGTGCCGCAAGCCATATTTCCAAGCCTACTGCGCACCATGGCAACAATGCCAAACGAAGCCGCATACTGCGCACCATGGCAACAATGCCAAACCAAGCCGCATACTGCGCACCATGGCAGCAATGCCAAACCAAAGCCGCACACTGCGCACCATGGCAACAATGCCAAACCAAGCCGCACCGCGCACCATGGCAACAATGCCAAACCAAGCCCCACATCTGCGCACCATGGAAACAATGCCAAACCAAGCCGCACCTGCGCACCATGGCAACAATGCCAAACCAAGACGCAGATATCGCACCATGGCAACAATGCTAAACCAAGCCGCACCTGGCGCGCACCATGGCAACAATGTTAAACCAAGCCGCATATCGCGCACCATGGCAATAATGCCAGAAACCAAGCCGCATTGCGCACCATGGCAACAATGCCAAACCAAGCCGCATATCGCGCACCATGGCAACAATGCCAAAACCAAGCCGATATCTGCGCACCATGGCAACCATGCTAAACCAAGCCGCACCTCTGCGTACCATGGCAACAATGCCAAACCAAGCCGCATATCGCGCACCATGGCAACCATGCCAAACCAAGCCGCATCTGCGCACCATGGCAACAATGCCCAACCAAGCCGCATATCGCGCACCATGGCAAAATGCCAAACCAAGCCGCATCACGGCGACCATGGCAACCATGCCAAACCAAGCCGCACCGCGCACCATGGCAACCATGCCAAAACAAGCCGCATATCGCGCACCATGGCAACCATGCCAAACCAAGCCGCATCATCGCACCATGGCAACAATGCAAAACCAAGCCGCATCTTGCGCACCATGGCAACCATGCCAAACCAAGCCGCATCTTTGTGCACCATGGCAACCATGCCAAACCAAAGCGACTCACAGACCATGGCAACCATGCCAAACCAAACCGCACTGTGCGCACCATGGCAACCATGCCAAACCAAGCCGCACCCGCGCACCATGGCAACAACGCCAAATTCAAGCCGCTATGCCTTTGGCCCACGCCAAACATAGCGCCCTAGGCTTGCAAGACTTGCAACTAGGTCAACATGGCTGCACGTACCATTGGCACATGCCAACACGTGCCGCAAGCCATATTTCTAAGCCGATATGCCTTGGGCCCACGCCAAACATAGCGCCCTAGGTTTGCAAGACTTGCAACTATGTAAACATGGCCGCACGTGCCATTGGCACATTCCAACACATGTCGCAAGCCATACTTCCAAGCCGCTATGCCTTTGGCCCACGCCCAACATAGCGCCCTAGGCTTGCAAAACGTGCAACTAGGTCAACAGCCATGCATGCCATTGACACATGCCAACATGCTCGCTAGCTAGTTTCCCTAGCAAAATCACGGCCCTAACGGCCACGCATGCCATTGGCACATGCCAACATGCTCGCTAGCTAGTTTCCCTAGCAAAATCACGGCCCTAACGGCCACGCATGCCATTGGCACATGCCAACATGCTCGCTAGCTATTTTCCCTAGCAAAATCACGGCCCTAAACGGCCACGCATGCCATTGGCACATGCCAACATGCTCGCTAGCTAGTTTCCTATCAAGGTCACTTCGCCTAATGGCCACGCATGCCATTGGCACATGCCAAACACACACCGGTAGCCTAACTTGCAAACCGTGCAACCTACCACCAAGGCATTCCGCACATGCCATTGGCACATGCCAAAACACACACGCCGGTAGCCTAACTTGCAAACCATGCAACCTACCACCAAGGCATTCCGTACATGCCATCGGCACATGCCAAGCACACACGCTGGTAGCCCAACTTGCAAACCGTGCAAACTACCACCAAGGCATTCCGCACATGCCATTGGCACATGCCACACGCGCCACTAGCAGCGCTACTTGCACTCAAGATGCAACCAACACTCGAGACATCAACACAAGGCTGGGATGCTTCTTTAGGGTTTTGGTTTGGCGGTCTGAGATGTGTAAAGCGTACACTACGCTCACATTAAGAAAGCGTGAAAAGGAATAAAGCGGTCAAATAAAGAGGAAATAATGGTGAAAAACGTTTTTGCCATTAAACCATGCGGTTACCACCTCCTCCCATTATTTCACCCTTTACTCTCTTCCTTCATGAGACAGGGTATGTTTCAATCTCGACTTGTATAAATAGGTCTTACCTATTTCCACCAGGATAACGAGGTCTCGGTCAGGAGAAATACACTACACTTACACTCTCAGAAAGGCAACTTTGCAAGCTCTCTCAAAAGCTTCCATCTCTTGCAAGATTCCTAAGCTTTCACTTTCTGATACAAGTCGAGATACTACTCTCCTCAACACCTTTCTTTGCTTCCCTCCCCAAATCAACCCTTCTCCTCCACTTTGTGACCGAAGCAAGTCTGGAACGGCCATTTCTTGGTTTTAGGCGGACTTGCACGGATCGATCTCTCGAACCTATAAAGTGCTCACGTGCAGCACATTTGTTTAGGGTTTGAATCAGTTTCTCACTCACTCACCGAAATTACCGAAATCAGCAGAAACGATTTTCACCCATAAACAGGTGGTTTCATTTTCATTTTCATTTACACTAGTTGATTATTAAAGTGTACATAGTGTACACATATTATTCATTTAGAAGTCTAAAAAATTAGGGAAAGCACTAATGTGTACATAGTTGTGCACACATATTATGTTATTTAGGTGTGCATAGTAGTCCAAATGTTGATTATTTAGGTGTAAATAGTTGTACACTTGTAGGACTATATTTATGTATACAAACCAAAAATTAGGGATAACACTAATTGTACAGGTGTTGGATTTTCTATAGATGTGTACAAAGTTGTATACTATTGTGTTCTCTTAGTAATATGTGCATTTTTGTGGTATAAATGTTGGATTTTTATACCACAAAACATCAAAAATTACTGCATCTCTTTCTTATACCATCAAAAGTTGTCCTCTCATTAGAAATTTAGATCCTTGTAACATCTCTTAGGCAAAGATAATGTACATTCTAGGATATTTGTTGCAGCTTCAGTGCCATTTTCGAACAACTTCATTAAAATAATCTCTGCAGACAAATGAATAGATTTAGCTCATACTTGTAAGTTAGTATAATCATTTTTTCCAGTTTATTGTAAGAACTGGATGGTTTATCAATGTGTTACCCATTATTCATGCTATCAGTGATTACTCAATTATATAGGCCTAGGTGAAAAATAAGTTAGAAACTGGTGCTACAACGGTATTGTAGCCTATGAGTCACCAATATCTAGATCCCACTATATAATTATTTTGTTGTTTTATTAGATTCCTTGTCAGTTAAAAACTTCATGAAACAATAGTTTGATCTCTATGCTGACCACTTTTTCCTCTTCGTCATTGTATGTATAAATGAACAGTATAAATACATCATTTCCATGTCTTGCATATCAACAAGATGCTTTCATGTGCACAGGAGTGACATGGGCTTCAAACTCGGTATGAGAGGAGCATTCGGTAAACCCTTGGGAATGGATCACCTAGCTAACTTGTTATCGTATGAGATTCCATTGCAGGTCTACTTTTGCTATGTTGGTGTACAAACTGGTGCACCTTGTTTTGTCTTTTGATTTTTTGGATTTTTGTAGACATGTACATGTTTGTACGCCAATGTAAACTAAGATTTTAAAAAAATGAGAATTATATAGTCATATGGGTAATCATTTTGTAGCTCTCGGAAAGAGTTTTCCGAATATATAAAGTTTGTGAATTTTGGACAAACAGTTCGAAAGATAAATTGTTTTTAATTTTTTTTATATTATTTAAAATTGCTGACTTCATTGTGAGTCACTTTGGACTAAACTATAAATATTTGGACTAAATTGTAAATCAGGAAAGTTATTTGTGTACTTTCAATGAAAAAGGACTAATTTGTACCTAATTGAATGAGTCAGGACTAACTAGTATATTTGGATGGGGTTTTGGACTAAACCGTATTTTTCCCATCCTAAAATAACAAGCTTTTAGTCGGAAAAATTCTCACGAACCCCTATTGGCCGAAAAGAGGAGTTAGGCATTGGTTTGTTTGGGAGGCACACTTGGCAGACATTAAGGGAAGTCGAAAACCTAATGTATTTGGACAGAAACTATATTAGGAATCAAACAACTAGATTTGGAATTAAGAGGCGTCTCCTTAGATTTCGTTTGTATGTTCTTATGAGCTTGTCTCTAACTCAAGTGAAAGCTTGTTTATTTTCTTAGGCAATTGTTCATGAATCTTTTAAACATTTTAAGTTTGCGGACTTCATCCACGACTAGAGGATTTTTAAGAACACCAGCTGAAATCAACCTTCAAGTGCTTCCAGTACATGTTTTCTGTTGTAACTGTTTCCGTTGTTTTGTTGTATCTTTTGAGTGCTTTCTCAGCACTTCATTATTTCATTGAATTTTGTTTTTCCCAAAAAAAATAAGTATATGACAATTTTCAGAATCATAAATGTGACTTTTACCCACAACTGAGAAAGTTAATGCTTGCAATTGAAACTTGTTACTGTCCAATGCGATTGGGTGAAGCCAGTGACAGGTTGATTAGAGAATTTATTACAGTGCTACAAACTCTCAGGTATATTGCTGCAAGTGAAAATCGTTGTTCAAGCACTACAGTCATAACTTAAGACAAAGGTGCATCCATTGTCAGTTTCTGGCACAATAAGAAATATTAATCCCATAACGCTGATCAAAATTTTGTTTAGCTTGATAATCTAAGCTTTGCTGGTAAAACTTCAGAGTTCAAAAGTGAAGAACAAAAACAAATAGCAATCCAATAAAAGTAATTCTATAACATTCAACTCTCAAGCAAATACACGTCATATAGTAAAATATTTTTGTTTGACCATTTTTCATGTATTAGTAATTAATTTCATAACAAAAACTCTGGGCAAACAATGTGTTTAAACTCCACAAAACCTCGTAGACACATAAAACCCAAAAAAATAATGTATTAGTAATTAATTTCTTCTTTTGTTTTTCTCGGAGGAATTTTGGGTTGTCCAAAATGAACGGTCCGTCCAGTTCAACCGAACTTCATATGGATGGATGTCAGCCCAGGGCAGGGACTAGAAGTCTAGAAAAGCTGTTGGGCACCAGCCCATCTCAAAATCCGATAATGATGGGATCCCAATTTCAACGGTCAGGATATATTTAGTCCTAACTTAAAACCCTAACCTCATTTCATTTCCCACTATCTTCTGCCTCTTTCTCCCTTCCTCCGCTGGTTTTTTCGTGTTCCCCTTAGATCTGAACTCAAGTGGAGAAGTGTAGATTGAAAACTGGTGGTTTTGGACGTTGGGGCTGGAACAGGAAAGAAGATCATCAAGAAGAAACCTATTCCTCCTACTTCTTGTTATATATGTCATAATGACTTATCCTCTCATAAAACATGATCTACAGCATCCATACCTGCATCCATGATCAAGAATTCAGCTTCTTCTGGAAAATAGATCTTCCTGTAACTGGATTTAATTCAGGGATTGACGTGTTCTTTGAAGCATACATTCTTCGGAAGCATTAACAAGTCTGGATCTGGTTTTGATTTAGTCAGACCAAAGCTCATGACAACTCTGTTAGTAAGTTTGACGGAACTCGTGCTGCTTAGCTTGATCTGATCAGTTGGTCTTACGTGAAAGTTCGAATTTGCTGCGACTACGTACTTCTGAGAAAACTCCTTTGAATCTGCTTCAATAAGATTCTTGGACCGAATGTCATGATGATATTTCCTCTCAAAACAGGATAGCTTAAAATTGAAGAAATGTTTGGGCATCAATTTCGATCTGGTAATATTTGGAAAAATTGTTAGGAGTGTTTGTGCAAATTGATGAGAACATAAGGAAGAGGTGTTTAAAATTGCTCCACAATGTTATTTCCGTGGCAATGAACAAGACTTAAAATGGAGCATTTACTCTGATTTCTGTAATTTCAGTGAGTTTATATGGAAATGACTCTGTGGGATTTTGATGCTTGGGGATTTTTTGATTTACAGTTTCAATCTACAGTTTCTTAGTCAGCGTTGTTCAAAATTTCCCTTGCTCAATATTTCCCTCATGATCTCATAGGCATGAGTAAGTGGTTCATCCATCTTCAGCTTTGCCTGCAGACAAGGAGCACAGAGGACATCAAATGGATCAGCAGGATGATGACGACAAACACCCCCATTGATGTTGACGAAACACTCCCGGAGTGCATCACAAACCCTATCTGAATTGCACACCAAGTATAATGTCTGAATGTTTTGGAACTGGTTAGCAAGATCTAAACCACTTCGGAGTCCCTCCAAGTTATGATAAAATGCCAGACCACAACATTGCCCCGTAACCTCCATTATTTCCTTTGCTCCTCTTCTTTCTGTGATATCCGTAAAATGTGATTGCAAATACACCTTCCTTGTCATAAGAAGGCTTGATCTTCATGGCCATTCAACTACGGCATGCACTTTTCTAATTTTAGACTCTCTTCACCACAAGGAAACCAAATCGAATTTTGGAAATTTTACCTCACCACGACGGTGATATATATCATCATATGGATTGACTTAAGCCCAGGGGCGAGAACGAAGGCTGTTTGCTGGGCCCGAGCCCATCTAAAAAGGTTCAATAACAATGAACGGTCAGGATATATTAATCTTCATCTGATAATAACTTAAAACCCTAACCTCATTTCATTTCTTCTTCCTCTCTCTCCGCTGGTTTTTATTGTTAAGCTTCCCATCTCAACTCAAATGGCGGTGGATCTGGATCCGCATCCATGATCAATAGTGCAACTTCTTGGGATTCAGTATCTTCTTTTAACTGGATCAGGAATTTCTGACTGGAATTGTTTTTGGTAGCAGCAGATTCATTGGTCTCAATCTGGTTTTATCTTTAGTAAGATCTTAGCTCATGATAATAACTTTATTAATAAGCTTGATACTGATGCAACTGAACATGGTCACATAATTATTCGCTGGGTTCAATTTGATTTTGGTTTTTTTAGGTTTTTGTAGTGGATTGGATTCCTAGTAATATTTGGAATGATTCATTTTTTTTTGTGCTAATGATGATAATCTGAAGAAAAGTGGTTTTTTGTGTATGGTTCTGTGATTTCAGTCAGACTATTTGGAATTGGTTGTGAGGTGTTTTGGTTTTGAAAATCCCAAATTGAGATAATTTGGAATTGGTTTGGAGAATTTGATTCAGGTTTTTTATCCTAATGATGATAATTTGAAGGAAATGGGTTTTTCTTTAGCTGCTCAATTTCTGCCCCACATTCTATATGGTTCTGTGACTGTGATTGCAGTGAATTAATTTGGAATTGGTATGGAGGTGTATTTACAATCTTGCAAGACATAATAATTATAGAAGCTTGGATGACTGCAGCTTGTGCAAGTGTGAGGGCCGGAATTTTGGTGTCTTCAACCTGGTGTGAGTATGTTTAAGGCCTGAATCATGAAATTGGTTTTTGATGGTGGGTTTAGAATGAAGGGAACCATGTGGAATAAGATATATCATCTGCAAGTTTTAAATTTCTTCGAACTGCGTATCCAGAAAGTGTTGAGCTGTAGTGTTACTGAGTGTCAGAGGAAAAGCTCCTCCTGCAGGTTATATTCCCTTTTGTTGTGATGCTGCAGCAAGGGGTAATCCGGGAAACGCAAGGTTTGGGATAATTGTAGATGCCAATCCTGTTAGGTAGTGGGTACAATTGCAGGCGGTATGGGGGTAGCTACTAATTATGTTGCTAACATGACGGCTATGTTTAGAAATAACAACTTTGCTTCTGGATGCAAGGGTATGCGATCAACCTTCTTTTATAATTCTTTGGCTAGACATTTTTATTCCTACATAGTGATTGTTTGAGAATGGTGTAATAGATGTGTTGTTTGTTCTATCTGGCTCTTTCTCATGATAAAGCAAACTGGTAGATATTTTGTCTTTTTGCAGCACCAATATCTGTGTGCTCGATAGTTTGTAATTGATCATTTCATTGAACATTTGATACTGAATATTCCTAGCTGTTGTCTAAGAAAGATCTTTGTTGTGTTTATAAAGAATCTGGTAGACTTATAGTTAAGGTACCTGTATGATTAGTGGCATATGTATGTTTTTAGTCCTTTTGGATTTGTCTCATTGATAAATCAAATTGGTTTATATTGGTACCATGAGTCTGTCTGAAGATAACTAGAGTGATAATTTCAAGTTTCGTATGCTCCTTCAACTATAACACACAGTCTTCATGTGTATTTTTCATGCCGCAGTTAGTGCAGTGAATCATTAACTTATGGCAGTGCCATTAGTTTAGTGATATTTTGGTGCATCATGAAGATTTTGGGTCACGGGGTAAATTTTGGGTGACAAATCAGAATTGGTTTGCTGTGTAAACAATTTTAATCACTCAAAATTTGTCTCGTGACCCAAATTCTTCATGATATACCAAAATATGCTCACTTCAACTTGTCTGCTGCTGAATTTATTAGTGTTTCTTTACAAGGGAATTATTATTTTCTTTATGAGTAGAAAGTTTACCGTCTGACAAATGAAGTTTCATTTTTGCGGAGCTTATTGAATAAAATCGTATCACTGGTGATTCTCTTTTGATATTTATTTATGAATTTTGATTACCCCGGAGAAGATCACTCTTGCAGAATGTACACAGATTCAACTATTCAGGGTTTTTCTTGGTGTAATCTTGACTTAGCGAAGGAAAATTGAAATTACATTTAGTATGTGTTTCCATAGAACCTCTTAATCTGTGGGCATTTTGCTATCTTCGACCGCGTCAGAGTTTTAACCTTACTGTAGCTTAGAATAGGAAATGACTAATCATAAGTAGTTTTTTTTTTCTTTTCAATAACACATTGTAACTCATTATATAACTCTATTAGTAAGCTTGGCACTGATGAAGCTTAACCTGAATACTGATCAGTTGGTCATATACCCAAGTTCAAAAATAATGCAAATATGTACTTCAAGTAAAACTTCTTTGAAGCTGCCTCTCTTTTGAACTTGATTGGCAGATTGAATGTCGTAATGGGTTTTCCTCTCAAAACAATACTAGTAAATGTAACTATCCATGTCAATTTCCAATTGGAATGATTATAAACTTTTGGTTCAATTTGATTTTTTTATTTTTATTTTTTTTATATAAGTTTTTAATTTTGATTTCAACTGGTTTATGTAGTGGATTTGGGCAACTAAACGCTGGATCCTTCTTGCAGCATGGAATTGCTATATACTTATGGCTTCTAGATGCTACATTTGAGGTAATAGTGACGATACAATGCCCCATACAGTGAGATTCTGGAGAAAAGGGCAGCATAACCTACTGGACAAGACTCCACTACTGTTGTTGTCGCTTCTTGTTCACGAAGTCGTATTCTCGCTTCTTACGGTAAGCAAATTTCTGTTTTGGCTGTTAGCTTTGTGTCGCCTATATGTCTGAAATTAATTTCCCCCTGGAACTTATATCATAAAGCATGATGAAGTTTATATTCGAGTCATTAATGCTTGAGCATGATTCAGAAATTCAGCCAGAGAACAATCTAGGTTGTTACAACCAAGATATATTCTGTTCAGGTTTATCGAGGGTTGTGACAATATTCAGGAGGATCGAGGACCCAAAAAACAATTTTCATCCTAGTTGTGTAGTATTTTGGATGCAACTGGATTTCTAACTAAAATTTGTTTGCTACCCTCTTTTGTTCAATTAAATCATGAAAAATATTAGTATCTTCTTGAAATTATTCTGGGAACATATATTATATCATGACTTCTTATTATCGTGCATACATAAAAACAAGACATGCAATAGATTCAAAATACCTTACAATGGTTCGTCCTGAAATTGGGATGCTGAAACGAACAAGAGAAAATAAAGAGATCTAATACTACTAGTTGAAAAGGCTTAAAGACAGTGCTTGTGATGCTGATGACATAATGGATGAATTCTCATATGAAACCTCTCCTCTACACCAATAGAAACAGCTTGAAGTATATGTGATTTTTTACTCTTCCTCCAATTCCGTTGAAAGCCGGCTAAGTAATTTACAGATTGCCAACAATGGTATAGTTATCTGATTTGCATAATGACTTCTCAACTCATCAATAAGTTTTTTTTTTTTTTTTTTTTTTTATGTATTTTTTTTTTAATTTTGTCATTATTTTAGCTGCTCTTAGCATGTTCACTTGATTTTTGTGAAGTTGGTCAGAATATTGTTCGGTTCTTTGTTTACACTGAGTCTGAGTATGTAATGCAACTAGTTTGAGCTTTATGTCCACCTTGTACATTAGGAAGTTCTTCGTAATCTGTAACATAGAGCAGAGGCATTTCTGTATCCCTTCCTATTACGTATAATTGGATTACAATGAAACGGAGACTTATGATGATTTTCTCATTGTAATAGTCTAGCTTTCTGGTATTTGATGCTCTGTTAATATCCAATCATCTAGACATTCTCACTTCAACTTTTCTGCTGCTTGGATCACAAAGATGACTTAGGGTTACTTTTTTCTACTGACGTGACAACTTTCTATAAGATTTTTATTTCAGTTTCTTCTTCTTCTTCTTCTTCTTCTTCTTCTTTTATGGCGCAGTAGATAGAAATAAGAAAACTAGGGTTTGATTCTCAACAGAACGTAGAAAAGAAGAGTTCTAATCAGAAACTCAACTGAAATATTTCAATAATAATAATAGACTGCCTCTAAAAGAGTTTCAATCACCTATTTATACTAATTGGGTTTCTTGGCTAAGAATCCTAAATAACGATACTTTAAATCCTAGCCCTTACAATAAGAAAATCATCTAACGTATAAAAATAAATAACTTAGATAAAAGAAGGAAACTAATTATGCTCCTGCATCAATCTTCTCGGGTGAAGAAGAGTTGAGCATGGTCGGGAAAACTTTCAAATATTCTTCATAGATTCCTGGATCAATCCTCTTCGGTTCCTCTTCTGCGATCCAAGTACTTTCGCTAGCTGGTTTGCCCAACCACTTGACGAGTACTCGATTGCTTGTTTAATATCCAATACATCTTCAATCACTTCTGCTGGTCCCTTTGAAAGTTCCGCCACCTGACGACCTACTTCAACAGTCTCTCCATCAAATCCATCATAAGGATACAAATCAGCAACATTAAAGATTGGTGATATGTAAATCCTCGGGCGGCTTCTAGTACATAAGCATTTGAACCGATTTTCTTCAATACCTTGCAAGGTCCAAACTTTCTTGACTTGAGCTTGTGGTAGGTGCCTTTTAGGAAACCGTTCTCTCCTCAAATGTACTAGAACTTGGTCTCCTTCTTCAAAATGGCCGAACTCGCCGATGGCGATTAGCAACCGTAGCATAAGAATCATTCTTTGGTTCTAATTGCAGTCCTCACTTCCTCATGAACCTTCTTGATATGCTCAAGAAAAAGCTTCTCCATCATCACTCACTCGAGCATTTTGTGGTAGTGGGACTAGATCAAGCACATGTTGTGGTTGAAATCCATCTCGTTTCGAATGGGGTCTTCTTTGTGGTTCCGTTAATCTGAATTGTTATAAGCAAATTCAGCTTGGGGTATAATGGCATCCCAAGTTTTAACATGATTACCAACAAGGCATCTCAACAGATTTCCCAAACTGCGATTGATAATTCATGTTTGGCCATCTGTTTGTGGATGACAAGTGCTAGAGTATTTCAATTGAGTACCCAGTTTCTTCCACAAATTCTTCCAAAAGTGTCCCACAAACTTGACATCTCTATCGGAAACAATAGTAGTCGGAACACCATGTAGTCTAACTACTTCACGGAAGAATAAATCAGCAACATGAGTAGCATCCGATGTCTTAGAACAAGGAAGGAAATGTGCCATCTTAGAGAATCGGTCCACTACAACAAAGATAGAATCGTACCCTTTAGATGTCTTTGGTAATCCCAACACAAAATCCATGCTTAAATCAACCCAAGGGAGGCTTTGGAATTGGTAATGGGGTGTATAGACCGGTATTTTGCAGTTTCCTTTACCCAACTGACAATTACGGCACCTTTTCACCATCAACCCAACATCTTTAGTCATCTTTGGCCAATAATAACGATCAGATACCATTGCCAAGGTCTTGTCTCTTCCGAAGTGGCCTCCTAATCCATTACCATGCATCTCCTGGATTATATGTTCACGAAGTGAACCTTAAGAATACACAATTGGTTACCTTTAAACAAATAGCCTTCATGCATCCCGTATGGACGAAGAATGCGTTCTTTGAGTTGTTGAGATCAGCCACAACTTTCATGAAAAATGAATCAGTTGTATCTTGTTTTTCAATTCCTCGAAACTCCGTCACCCGAGTATGCATTACCGTTAAGATCGAGAACGCCTACTCAACGCATCGACCACCTTGTTGGACTTGCCTTTATACCTTAATGAGAATGTAAATCCTAGGTAACCGCTCCACTTGGCATGTCGAGGATTGAGTTTCTTTTGAGAGTTCAAATACTTGAGTGCTTGATGATCTGTGTAAATCACAAACTCTTGGCAAGCTAGAAAATGCTCCCAATGACGAATAGCTTGCACTAAAGCATAAAACTCCAAGTCATATGTCGAGTAACGACGTTTAGCATCTCGTTAGCTTTTCACTTCGTAGTAAGCTATTGGTCTGCCCTCTTGACTAAGAACACTACCTACAGACCACATGTGACGCGTCACACTCGATTTCAAAAGCTTTTCAAAATCAGTAAAGCAAGAAGAGTGCCTCCAGTCAACAAACCTTTAATCTTCTCAAAAGCAAGGCTTGTGAATTTGACCAATTGAAGGTAGATTCCTTTGGACATTCAAGAATTGGGGCCATTACAGGCGCTAAAGTTCTTTATAAATCTTACGTAAAAAGATGCCGGACCATGAAAGTGCGGACATCACTAAGAGATTGTGGTGTTGGCCATTCCCTTGTAGCTTCAACCTTTTTAGGATCAACTTGTAACCCTTCAATCGAGACTATGTAGCCAAGGAACACAACCTTGTCACACAAGAAGGAACACTTCTTCATGTTGACATAGAGTTTCTCCTTATCAAGAGCTTCCATGACTTGATTCAAGTGAAACAGATGCTCCTCTCTAGTTTTACTGATTATCAATATATCATCAAAGTAAACAACAACAAATTTTCCCAAGAAAGGTTTTAATACCTCGGTCATGACTCTCATGAAGGTGCTAGGCGCATTGGAAAGTCCGAAGGGCATAACTAACCATTCATATAGTCCATCTGGGGTCTTGAATGCCGTCTTCCATTCATCACCAATTCGCATCCTGATTTGATGATATCCACTCCGCAAATCCACGGGAGAAAACTTAGAACCAACTAACATATCAAGCATATCATCTAAATGAGGAATTGGGAATCGATAATTGACCGTAATTTTGTTGATTGCACGATTGTCCACACACATCCGCCATGAACCATCTTTCTTTGGAGTATGAAGTGCCGGAACATCACATGGACTTTTACTTGCACGCACCAGCCCCTTGTCCATCAGCTCCTCTACTTGACGCTGAATTTCTGCTCTGTGTTTTGGCGGCATCCTATAAGCTGGCAGGTTCGGTAATGAGCTACCTGACACCAAATCGATAACATGTTGAATGCTTCTCATTGGTGGCAGTCCCTTTGGCAACTCATCGGCAACCAGATCCTTGAACTTAATCAATAATTGCTGAATTTCAGCTGGAAAATCAGCAAACTCTCCATGTAGTTCTTCATTCACACTCCTTCCAACCAACACATAGATAATCCCCTGAATCTTTACTCTCTTCTTCAAACTTTTGAGTTTGTCGTACACCTCTCTCTTTGTGGTTTTTCTGACTGTTATCAATTTCTTCTTGTAGTGGATGTAAGGTAAACTTTCTTCCGTCTTTCCGAAAGGTGTATGTGTTGGCCTTTGTAAGGTGGACCATGTCCTTATCATATAACCATGGCCTACCTAACAAAATGTGGCAAACGTCCATAGGCGCAACATCACACCATGCTTCATCTTCTACATTGTTACCCATGGTGAACTTGACTAAGCAACGCAATGTAACAGGTACATACCTCTCTTTTTCAATCCAAGCAACCTTGTATGGACTAGGATGCTTCTCTGTTGGTAGTTTTAACTTCTCAACAGCTTCCTTGGAGATGATATTCGCATTGCTCCCCCCATCCAAGATAACATTGCATACCTTTTTTTCACAAAAGACGCGAGTACGGAAGACACTCAGTCGCCTCCAGTCTTCCTTTTCTACATTAGGTGCTGCCAATATTCGCTGCAAAACCAAGCAATCTCCTTTCACAGGTAGAACGTCAACATTGTCTTCTTCATAGTCATCATAGTCATCATAGTCATCATACACAGGTTCTGTGCGTTCTTCTTCAAATTCAGCCTCAGCAAAGTTCACTCTTCGATCAGGACAAACATAACTCATGTGCCCACTGTCCCCACAAGTATAACAACGGGCTTGCGACCCACTGTTAGATTTAGATGAACCTACTCCATTGTTGTTTTGCGGTTGGAAACGTGAGTTTCTTCCCTTCTCAAACTTGTCAGTAGTGGTACTTCTCATATCACTCCTTACGGTAGCATTATTCCTTGGAGACGATGCACTCGTTCGGTTTGTTATGTTCCGCCTCATGTTAGGATGTGATAACCTCTTTTCTGCCATCAATGCATATTGACGCGCATCTTCTAAGGTAAACAAGCGAACTACTCCCATCTCATCTCTTATGGATTGATTCAATCTGACGGTGTAACGAGAGGTTAGTTGCTCATTAGTTTCATTCAAACCAACCCTTATGAGAAGGTTGTAGAATTCAGATGTGTACTCTTCCACCGTTAATCCTCTTTGCTTCAAGTTGTGGAGTCGTTCATACAACTCCATTGCATAATCAGCTGCTAAGAACTGTTTACGCAGTTTCGACTTCATGTGCTCCCAAGTTCTGATTTTAGGTTTAGCTTGTCGAGCACGTTGTTCTTCCACTCGCTTCCACCATTGAAGCGCTGCACCTTTCAACTTCAACTTCACAAACAAAACTTTCCTCTCTTCTTTCATGGTTTTCCACTCAAAGTAAGATTCTATGCTTGCTTCCCAATCTAGATAATCTTCAGCATGCATCTTACCAAAAAAATCAGCAACTTCAACTTTGATTCCTCCACCATTCAAGTATAGGGCTTGAACCAGCCTTGCTTCCAATCCTCTAGCTTGGTTGTGAAAAGGATTCTCCTCACTTCGAGAATCACTATCATCATGACTACCTTCCGATAATTCATGATGTACACGGTTGCCATCAGGAATCTCCATCTCGGCTTCCGCATGTTCATGTCGCCGGATTGCTCGAACAGTCCGCGATAAGTCTTGAACCATCCGCCTAAGTTCAGCAAGCTCGCTTGTTGATTTCCGTTTCCTCCACGACCTCCACCACGTCCAGCCATGATAAAGAGAAAGACAAGTATAGGATCTCTTTGACTCGATACCAAACTTTATGGCTAAAGAGATAGAAATAAGAAAACTAGGGTTTGATTCTCAACGTAACGTAGAAAAGAAGAGTTCTAATCAGAAACTCAACTGAAATATTTCAATAATAATAATAGACTGCCTCTAAAAGAGTTTCAATCACCTATTTATACTAATTGGGTTTCTTGGCTAAGAATCCTAAATAACGATACTTTAAATCCTAGCCCTTACAATAAGAAAATCATCTAACGTATAAAAATAAATAACTTAGATAAAAGAAAGGAAACTAATTATGCTCCTGCATCATTCTTCTTCTTCTTCTAAAATATAATCTTTTTCTGCTGTAATGTAGCTTTGTTTAGTAGTTTTAGAGTTTAATTAAGCAGTTAGAAAACACAATTTCTATTTTCTAGTAAGCATCACTTTGGTCAGTTAGGAAATCAATTATGGGATTCTATCTATCTATATTATTTTATCAAGTATCGCTGTTATTTGTCCCTTGTAATATCTGTAATATTTTCCATGTTATTGTACTTGTTCATTTCTCGAATCGTCTGATTGCAGCTTCATCTGTCATCTCAAACTACAGTCATAAGGAGATAGTGAAACTCTTTCATCGTCTGATTGCAGCTTCATCTGTCATCTCAAACAAGCATGTGACCTCAAATGTCATATTGTCATCTCAACTGATAAGCACCTATTACCTTAGCTGAAAATGGTGGTTGTAAAACGATAGGAGTAGATATTACCCCAAAAACTTGGAAGCTAGAGTTATGATTCTTCTGTAACGGGACTTGTGCAACTAATCACGATGAAATGTTCAACATGCATCTGGGGAGGCTGTTGGCGAGCAATTGCTGGAGGCTGATTCTTGTATGTTTCTCTTTTTCTTTTCATCATCTGAGATTTATATATATTTCCTTAATAATCCTTTGTGCTTCGTGCAAGTACATTATATTAGAAGTTGATGTGTAGGTTTCTGCAAAATGTGTATGACATGAAATTGGAAATACAACTTTCACACATTAGGCGTTAGTCTAGGAAAAATGATTAGGAAATCAGGTGGTTGCTGTGAGTATCATGCAGGTTAACGATTTTATTGTGTTTAATGATTGTGGAGCATAGTCAAGTCCAACTCATCAGACTTCAATGCTTGGCCTGAAGCATCCTCATTGTTGATTCTCTTAAACTTGATTTAGAGTCGAAATATGCGTGTTTTATTGCCAAGAATGTAGTTATCAGCATTCAACTTAGTCTAGAGTAGACTAGGTTACATTGAAGCATTCCGTTTGGTTTCATGACCTGATGCCTTTTGTATGTCTTTCAGGGTATTGATAAATTACAATTGGGCTCACATGCTGAATATCCTGTTACTGTATCAACAGAAAATCATGAGTCTGAGTAACATGCATGAAGACTACCCCAGAAGCAGCTAGTAAACAGCTCTCTTCTTGTGTCGTTTCGGCTTCACTCTTTTCCTCTGCATCAACTACTTCCGAGCTCTTGAAACTGACTGATTCCGACTTGTGCTGAGGAAGTTCAATACCATCATATTGATGATCTCCATGGACTCTTTAAATAAATGTCTCTTCCTGGTTCACTTTGTCAGCATGATGTTTAATTCGTTAATCAACCCTGTGGGATGGAGAGTGCGCTGGTTTATAATAAGGATCGGTTGAATAAATTAAAGCCACAAATTGTAATTCAAGAGTTTGTGAATCATGAGGGTTAATGAGGGTGTGAAGAAGAGGGTTGTCCTGTGACGGGTCCTGGACAACATAAACTATTTCCTTAAGATTTCACTGCTTCCAAATATATGAGATGTCTAGTATTTTAGTTTAAATATGAAAAATTGTCACTCTTTGCCGTGGGGCATTTGTCCAGCATTTAGAAGGGGGTTTATCTTCCGACTCTGTATACTGAAAAAAAGATTTGGGTTACTATGACTGGTCCGCATAGTGACACACAATGATGTTGCGTTACGGAGTATGTAACCTGGCAGATGGAGCTGCACAATCCGACGATGTAGCGCCAACATGGCTGAGACAAGAAAGGTTACTTGGCACATGGAACATTATGAGATAGTGTTGCTTATCCTTATTCGAGTTAGCCAAGCTCAAGGAAGGAATAAAGGATGAGATGCAAAGTCATGGAATGACTTTGGCATGGTCCTAAGCTTTGGCCAAGGCTTGGACTGTGCATGTGCATCAATGGTGATGCCAAACATGCCATTGATGATAGTTGCTCGCCAAAAGAGGTGCAAGTGATGCATATGAAGCATGAAGATTGTACTAAGCAAGTCAAGACTCAATTGGCATAATATTTGGATGTTGGCATCCCAAATGAGCTAAGCGCAACGCAACCTATAATAGCGCAACGCAAGCTATAATAGCGCAACGCAAGCGATAATAGCGCAACGCGAGCCCTAATAGCAGTATTTGGCAGAAGTGCAAACTGAGTTGCACGTTGCGATGTTGCGGAACTTGAGTGCAAGTGCCAGATGCGAAGAGTGTGTGCATCACACGCATGCCAAAGTCGAAGAGCAAGTTAGAGACGGTTATAAAGTGCTTTATAACCAGAGTTTTGGCATATCTTAACCGTGAAGACAGGTGTGGCGCCATTGTGCAAGCCAAAGACCAAAAGCTAGCTTGATTAAAAAGTGGAACGGCGGTTAGGGAACTGTCCATGGACGAGATGGTCATTCATGGGGCGTGCAACAAAGTTGCATACGGATTGGCCTTGGCTTCTTGGCATTATAAATAGCCGGAGAAGTTACACAAATCGAGTGTTGTTCAATAGTTCGAGTGTTGAGGAACCATTTTGCAAAAGAGAGAGTGAGTTTCTTTGTAGGCTTAGAGAATAAGCTTGTAAGTCCATTGGTGGACGTTTTTGTATCTTCCCCTTAAGCTAATAAAAGAGAGTTTGTTGGCTTATACGTTGTGCATTGGTTCTCTGTTGATTTGATTATACTCCCCCAATTCTGTGAAGCATAAACATGGCAAGAACCTCTTTGTAGTATGGGCTACATTGTTTGGTAGAGAAAATGCGAGTAAGACTTCCGTTGCATACTCTTGGTAGAGTTATTCGATTGCATTGGTGCAATCTTATAAGGTCAAATACAAGTGGGTGATAAGAGATCACTGAACCATTGTATTGCAGGGTTATACCTTCGCGAAAAATTGCTTGGAGCATTTGAAGGCGTGACAATTCGGGTATCGAGCAAAGGTTGCCTGCTTTTAGCTTTTGTTGGAAGATTTTCTGTTTTGCTCGAGTTCGGTTGTTGAATTGCTAGAGATAATGGTTGGTAAGAAGAGTTCTATGCGGAGATACCATGGTGATAGGATTGCTAACTTGGAAGATAGGATTGGTGGAGAGGTGCGCCATCCTAATGATGCCAATTATAAAGCAACGGTTATGGATCGCATTGGCTCTTGATGAGTATGTTCTTTGGAATGTTGGAGTCAAACCAAGATGCAATCGATAAGTATGGTGATTTGGAAGGCCAAATCGATGCTGTTAAGACCATGTTCACAGGTGCCTTGAAAGAACTAACTGATGAGATTAGTGTCTTAAGGCGTATGGTGGGTGTAATTGGTGCAGATCAAGCTACTGCAGGTGGTAGTGGCAGTGACTTTACGAAGATTAAAGTCCCAGAACCTAAGTCGTTTTCTGGCGCAAGAGATGTGAAGGCATTGGAGAATTTCATGTGGGACATGGACCAATACTTCAAGGCCGCTTAACCCGGAAGAACAAAAGGTTACTCTCGTTAGCATGTACCGGAAGGTGATGCGAAGTTATGGTGGAGAACTAGAACAGATGATGACCTTACTCATGTCGTCCAAGTATCGTGACATGGGATATCATGAAAGATGAATTGAAGAGTCAATTCTTGCCAAGCAATGCGGCTTGGTTAGCCAAAGAGAACTTGCGTAAGCTAAGGCATACCGGTACACCACGGGAATACGTGAAAGAGTTTTCATCTCTGATGCTAGATATTCGCAACATGTCTGAGGAAGACAAGTTGTTCAATTTTACATCCGGGTTTGCAAGCATGGGCTCAGGCCGAAGTGCGAAGGCAAGGTGCCAAAGACCTACCTTCGGCCATTGCAATCGTGGACGGCCTTGTTGATTTTAGGTCGATTAATACCTCAGTTGATGCTAATAAGAAGGGCACGGATAAGAGGAAGTGTAAGGACAAGGATAAGAAAAGTTCGAGGCTAAGGAGAAAAGCTATCAAAGGGATGATAGTTTAGCTATGAAGAACAAGGCCGGTGGTCATTTCTTATGCAAGGGTCCTCACCTTGCACGTGATTGTCCAAAGAAAGAAAAATTGTACGCAATCGTCACCGAGTGTAGTGGTGACAAAGAAGAAGCGATCAAGTGGAGCATGTAAATCCTATTCAACTATGCAACATAGTAGCACAAAGCGACAGACACAGCATGGGCTGAGTGGCAGCTAGTTTATGTGAAAGTTGGCATACACAACCATCGTCTCCAGGGCATGGAAGATACAAAGTCGTCGCATCTTGTTATGAGCTTGTCATTGGCCAGTACTTGGGTTTGGAAGTATATCGTCGGGTCATTTGCAAGAAGACAGGTGAATGATATAGCTAAGCCAATCAAGAGGATGGCGGTGGCAAATGTTGAAGTGGGAGGCGGCGTGGTCAGATTAGTGTAATGGTAATGCATCTCAATGACTTTGAGATGATCCTTGGTAACAACTTTTTCAAAGAAGCAGAGGCAACAATGATGCCTCACCTTGGCGGAATTTTCATACAAAGTCCAAGTGCACCTTGTTTCGTGAAAGGTGTAAGGAAAGTGGTCCAGGACATGAAGTGCGACATGGGAAAGGCAAGTGAGTTTGCTCCTTTCCGCTGGTTCGAAGAAAGCTTAGCAGAGATTCACATGGAATTTGGATGTCCTATGGATCTTAGTGTCCCTTATTCGTCGTGATTAGCGCATGTATGAAGCGGGGGCATTGCGTGTCTGTTTGCAAGTGCTGAACACTCGAAGGTTCTTTGAAGTATGAAGACTTTGGCATAACTATCTGTTTCTTGTTTGTTTTCAAGTTAAGTTGGGTGTTGCTAATCTTACGGTCTTTGAAGATATCACACTTTAGTTGGTGTATTTGCTTTGTTAATGTATTTGCTTTCGGTATGGCCGAGTGTTGGCCAGTGGTGTAATGGGAATGGTCCCTATGTTTCTTATGTAAGGCTAGTGTAATGAATGAAGGAGGTGTTTAAGCAAAAACCTTGTATCTTTTTGCTTAATGTAAAACTAAGTTCATTGGGGAAGCACTACAAGTATACTTAGCCAAAGTATACAATAAGAAACGCTGAAAGAAAACCCAAGCAAAGAAGTGAAGTTGGTGGCATAGGCGAGTTTCTTTGTTGGGAGAGTTACGTAGAAGTGCGACAGTATTTGGCAGCGATAAAGCATGGAGTAACGACAAGAATGAAGATGTAAGTCCATCAAGCATATGAGTTAAGAGTAACTCATAGTTAGGAAGAACATGATCTTTTTTTCCGCTATCTGATGCGAGGTGACTTGAAAGAACAAGTGATGCCTTGTTAGTTTCAGGGCGCGTGAAGAGAAATCGTCTCTAGAGAGACGTTGTGATGTCACGGGTTTCTTAAGTCATGGCTAATGTCATGCATTTCAGTCGAGTTTGCACAAGAGTGTTACAAGAGATTGAAGAACACTTAGATTACAGTAAGTCCTGTTGAATTGCAAAGGTGCAATGTAAGTCGGAATTGAAGGCAAGTAAGCTAAGTTATACATATCAGAGTGATATGTTAGCTGTTTGAAGTGTACACTTAGGCACAGAATGGCTTGAAGGAAAAATTTATGTTGATGCAAGAGGCATAGCAACAAATTGCAAGTAGCAGTTGGGTGTTGAGATGTGAATGAAGTAGAGATTGAAGCATAGTCGACGATGCGACAATGAAGCTGGAATACACAGGCTCAATGGCAAGGCAAACAAACTAAGTGGCGGCGTAAAGCACTAGGCAAAGAAGTTTTGGCAAGGTTAAAGGCTAAACAAAGTTGCTGATTTCTGAAGATGGTTCAGATGCGTGCAAGGCCAAGAAAAGTTCAGTAAAGGCTGAACTGATGTTGCATTCAACGAGGACGTTGAATGGATTAGGTGGGGGAGGTCTATGACCGGTCCGCATAGTGACGCACAATGATGTTGCGTTACGGAGTATGTAACCTGGCAGAAGGAGCTGCACAATCCGAAGATGTAGCGCCAACATGGCTGAGACAAGAAAGGTTACTTGGCACATGCAACATTATGAGATAGTGTTGCTTATCCTTATTCATAGTTAGCCAAGCTCAAGGAAGGAATAAAGGATGAGATGCAAAGTCATGGAATGACTTTGGCATGGTCCTAAGCTTTGGCCAAGGCTTGGACTGTGCATGTGCATCAATGGTGATGCCAAACATGCCATTGATGATAGTTGCTCGCCAAAAGAGGTGCAAGTGATGCATATGAAGCATGAAGATTGTACTAAGCAAGTCAAGACTCAATTGGCATAATATTTGGATGTTGGCATCCAAATGAGCTAAGTGCATTATGCAAGCTATAATAGCGCAACGCAAGCTATAATAGCGCAATGCGAGCCCTAATAGCAGTATTTGGCAGAAGTGCAAACTGAGTTGCACGTTGCGATGTTGCGGAACTTGAGTGCAAGTGCCAGATGCGAAGAGTGTGTGCATCACATGCATGCCAAAGTCGAAGAGCAAGTTAGAGACGGTTATAAAGTGCTTTATAACCGAGTTTGGCATATCCTAACCGTTTAAGACAGGTGTGGCGCCATTGTGAAAGCCAGCA
Source organism: Papaver armeniacum (assembly GCA_023531295.1). NCBI lineage: Eukaryota > Viridiplantae > Streptophyta > Magnoliopsida > Ranunculales > Papaveraceae > Papaver > Papaver armeniacum. The sequence goes on from JAJJWW010009864.1 coordinate 224,070, forward strand.
CCAAAGCTAGCAGTTAAAAGCCCATGGACAGATGGCTGTTCATGGGGCGTGCAACAGAGTTGCATACGGATTGACCTTGGCTTCTTGGCATTATAAATAACCAGAGAAGTTACACAAATCAGTGTTGTTCAATAGTTCGAGTGTTGAGGAACCATTTTGCAGTAGAGAGTGAGTTTGCTGTAGGCTTAGATAATAAGCTTGTAAGTCCATTGGTTTGACGTTTTTGTATCTTCCCCTTAAGCTAATAAAAGAGAGTTTGTTGGCTTATACGTTTGGCATTGGTTCTCTGTTGATTTTATTATACTCCCCCAATTCTTTGAAGCATAAACATGGCAAGAACCTCTTTGTAGTATGGGCTACATTGTTTGGTAGAGAAAATCTGAGTAAGACTTCCGTTGCATACTCTTGGTAGAGTTGGCTGATTGCATTGGTGCAATCTTATAAGGCTGAAATACAAGTGGGTGATAAGAGATCACTGAACCATTGTATTGCCGGGTTATACCTTCGCGAAAAATTGCTTGGAGCATTTGAAGGCGTGACAGTTACTACGAAGCTTGTTTGCTCTTTTACAGAGCGAAAAAGTGAAACATTCTACCAAATTTTTCAAGAGCCTCACCAGGTTATGTAATTAAGTTCTATTCTTGCTAGCCCTAGTTACATATTTCAGCTAAGGTTTCAAATCCTGTCTGTATTCCAGTGTCCAATTACTGTAAAAGTAAGTTCCCATGAAGTACAACTCTCTAGGTTATGGCTGTTTGAGCCTTGCTGACTAGCCTTGTAAGCTTTAATATTTCATGACATAAAACTAGGTTCCATGTATCCTTTGGGAATCGTCATTTTTTTTTTGGAAAAATAGCTAGAATGCCCCAATTTGGGCGGCATGGCTGCAGAAATGCCCCGAATTTTCAAAAAAAGTTAAAATGCCCCAATCCATTAACTTTCCATCCAAGACAGTTAAGTGATGAATTTGGCACACATGTGAATTTTACTTGGGTCTTAACTGATTGCCCTTCTCTTTGATCAGCTTTTGTTTTTCCTTTTGGACTCTTCTGTGAGAAGATTGTTTGTACCCAAAATAAATTCTGGGCATGAAACACGATGAATAGATGATTTGGTGTGTATTTTGGGTTAGGAGACGAATTGAAGAACAAATAAAGAGACACAGGTTTAACGTGGTTCGGCATGGTTTGCCTACGTCCACGGATGAATCCCCTTGGGGAGAAATATTTTATTGATATTTGTATTACAGTGTTCTTTTCTTGTATTCGCTACCTCTCTCCTCTAACTGGGCATCCCTATTTATACAGCTTTTACACCTCCTTTCGAGATGGACTTAAATGGCTTTAATATGCACTGCAAACAATTATGCATGAAATTGCTTGCATGCATCTTTTGAATCAATTTTTCCCGAAAAATGCATGAAACTGCCCTTCTGTTTTTAATTTCGCACTTGTGGCTTTGAATGCCTCCCGGCATTAATCCGCATGAAATTGTCCTTGCATGCCTCCCGTGTTAATTCTCGCATGATGGATGAACATTTATGCCTCCATGATGATTTCGCATGGAACCGCACATTTATGCCTCCATGATGATTTCTCGTATGAAACCGCACATTCATGCTTCCATGGTAAATTCTCATCTTTGCATGGATTGATGGTTGCCGGGAATAATGGCCGATGAAAAGATGGATGGATGTTCACGATTTGGATTGGTCGCGGGTATCATCGGGCCGGCATTGCGATTGATTACTTAGCCGGAATTGTTTGCGGATTCCGGAAAAAGATCAAAACCGGATGGAGGTGCGACGTGACTTTGACAGGTTGACTAACGGTTGACTTTGTCGACCGAGTGTTGACTTTGACTATTGACCGAGTGTTGACTTTGACCATTGATCGGTCATTGTAATACTTCGGCGTGCTGGTGGGTCACCGGTTGACCGGGTGGCGGTCGAATTGTGGCCCTAAACATCGCCCCCTCTGGCCCACTATGTGATATTTTTACTCATGGTACAAACAAAGATGTAATCCCAAATGAGAACTATTGAATTAGCAAACACACTGGGGATATTGGTGCAAGAGTTGTGTGTTCTTAGGGTCCGTTTGGCACACACTTTTTTTCCAATGCACGGTAATTGAAATACATGTAATCCTAATACACTGCATTTCAATCACACGTATTGAAACTGGTGGTGTTTGGCACGGGAAGAGAGTAATGGCGAATTAAAACTATTCTGGGCATGATGTATTCTAGTAATGGCGATGTTCATATAGACTTTAACATTAATTGAAAGATCTCTTCTTTTTCTCCCGAAACAAAATTGAAATTAATTAGATCATATCTAAACAAATTTGATCTGTGATTAAAAAAAAAAAAAAAAAAAAAGGAAGATCTGATGCCCAAAACATAAACTAGATAGATAGAATGATTAAAAGAGGCAGTGGCGGAGCCAGGAATTTAAAAGAGGGTAGGCAAGCAAAAAATGCCAAAAAAAAAATTGGTTGCACATGAAAATCGCATTACAACACCTAATAGCGTTTGATAGCAACAAAATATACATATACGACACGAGACACGTTGTCTAGTTAATTCTTCGATCATATCTTGTTCTACAATTTTACATAATTATGCATCGTGTAGAAGTATTTCAATATTCACAAAAAAACCCCAAAAAACATTAAATACAATATTTTCCTTTGAATAAAACTAAAACATCTTCACAGTAGAAGCAAACTCTGAAATAAAATTGAGAGAAAAAATATCGTTTGATACAACTTATATTATATTTTTCTAACGATCAGCAGAAGATATGACTTAACAATAGCAACGGCGATTTAATTCGATTCGAGTTCTACACATCTTAATTCTTCAAAGTATTTCTTAGATGTTTTTTGTTCATGACAGAAGAAAAGGGACGGAGAGATCAAAAGGCGTTCAATTTTTTACCCTTTCTTTGCCTTTCTTTTTTTTAAATTTTATGTAGGATTGCATTGGACTTGGGCTTTTTTAGGGTAGGCAAAAATATTAATATTTCTTATTTGGGCTTTAATATGCACTACTAGAGGAGAAATGGGGAAGGCAAGGCAGTTGCCTACCCTTGCCGTGTGTTGCCTCCGCCCCTGAAAGAGGGAGGAAGAAAATATCAAGAGGGTTGTTCAATCTTGATGGTTACTGTCCAATTGATATGTTGTGTTTGATTAGGATTTCCCGATGTCAATTCTTCTTCTGCATCTTGATTTTGTTTTTGCTTAAACTTACACCTTTTATGCTAATAGTAAAATAATTGTTAATCATATCTCCATCTTCAAACAAATAAATCTTTAGCTGCTGAAAAGTAAGATTGATAGAACATCTACTCTCAGTCTCGCACAGAAGAAAAGAGGAAAAGGGCGAGAGATCGGGAAGAAGAAGAAAATGAAAAGTAAAAAACTGAATTTTATTAATGGTCAAAAATAGTCAAGGGCGTAGTTAGAGGGTGTAATTGAGGGCAACATTCAATAACGCCCTTTGAAGGTGGGTATTCAACTCCCTCGTTTGGAGGTAATAAGGACTACACGTAGTTCCTATGTCGTGCAGTTAAAGTGCAGCCAAACACAAAATTTATCAATGCAGCCTCTGACTACCTCGTTGACTGCACTACTTCCATATATTAAGCCGTGCCAAACGGACCCTTAGAAATCTCAAACCGCATATGTACTTGAAAGAATGGGCGTACTGAAGTATCAAATTACAAAGAAATACCCCCAAGGATCGTTACATTGGAAGACACCCCCATGAACTCCAACGTTGTAAAAAGGAGTATTTTGTGGATATTTTACTCTTCTTGCCCTACTTTATAGAGTAGTAAGTAGCTCGGAACCG